>JAPQWV010000984.1:0-148476 GCA_027422505.1 Craterostigma plantagineum
GAAGAAAAATAGTGGGAGTCAGAGTGAGATTGGGTTTTTCATCAACTTGGATATCTTTTGCATAAAGACTCGGTATAACATCGAAGTTTTAAGGGGATGATTCACTTCACCGTGGCGTTTTCCATCTACTCAATGATGGAAAGAACATATAAAATAAATTGTTTATTAGGGAAAACATCAATGCGCTTTATTATTATGCAGCCTAAACAATATCGTACCAGCACAATAATATATTTTTCTGCATGAGTGTCATGTCAATTAGTTACAGTTGTAATAATTTCAGGAACTCATGTCTTGCCTGCTCGCGTCAACAAGGGATAGAGTCCACAAACCAGACGGAATAAAATAAAAAAAAGAAAAATAGTTTGGATGTTTAACTCTCAAAGACGTATATTATCCCTTCAAATACTTGCAAATGAACAAGTAAATTTGAAGGTCGAGTAATCATCCTGCAAAATAAGTGCGACTTTGTAATTTTTCTATATTTATGTTTCCCTCAAAATTAGACTTGCCCAATCGCCGTTACGGTGGTTCAGTTAGCCCGCGTCTAACCGGCCGGGAGCGGTTGACAGTTATCCGCCCTCGGTTGACGGTTAGACTAACCGGCAGTTGACTAACCGCTTGTTACGGTTAATCGGCGTTAAAACTGCCATGGCTCTATTCTTTTGGTTTGAAAATTCAACTTTGAATAATGTTCGTGTATTATTTGTTCAGAAGTCGAATTATATATCTAAATGTAGTAAATTTGTAAGTCACTTTATGAAAAATGTATTACAAGTTACAGCATTTTACAAAAAAAATGTATACAAAATTTTTTGACCCAATTACAATACAATACAGTAAATTAAAATAAAATATAGTGAGAAGTTTTCAGTCTCCGTCCAGCTCCGCTTCGATCTCTGCAAATCTTGAAGTACCGGACTTCAGCAAGTGCAGGTGGGGAAGTAGCGAATGATCTCGAGAGCTTGGCGAATCAAGTATGATCCGATCTGTCAAAGCATCCAGAGATCACAGGGTGCTAACTCGCCTGCACTTACTGAAGCGGTGAAGGCCGAATCCAGTCTTCTTCCAAATCTTCTTCCCATCGAAAAACACTTACAGCAAGTATAGGCGAGAAAGCAGCGTATGATTTCAGGAGCTTGGACGAATCCACTATCAAGTATGATCCGTCAAAGCATCCTAAAATCATACGTTGCTAACTTGATTGCACTTGTCACTTACCGAAGCCCCTCTTCTTTGAAATCTTTTCCCTATGAAAAAACAAAGCATAAACATAAGTTACGTTAGATGTTAATTAAAAAAGATAAAAATTAATTAAAGAGTTAATATTTACATATCTTTTTCGGGCTTCGTCATCGTAATCGGCTTGTGCAAATCTTGAAATACTGAAAAATAAGAATTTATTTGTTACTTATAAACATTACAATAATTTAAAATTAAAAAGTTAATACGACGATAAACTGAGATTGAGATGAATACTTATCTTTTTCGGGCTTCGTCGTCGTAATCGGCTTGTGCAAATCTTGAAGTACCTGAAAATGACAATTCATTAGTATAACAATTATTTTGTATGAAAAAAAATATATGAGTCAGATACTTCTTTTTTCGGGCGTGTTTGTTGATGTGGAGTCCACGCCTCGCCGAATGCCTCTAATAATCCTAGCGTCGCCTCCGCTTGTCTCTGTGCCGATGGTTTCATCGAAAAGGTTGTCGGGCGAGTCGCTGACACGCTCATCTTGGGTGCGATACGCGGCTCGAGTCCAATCATCGAGAAGACATTGGTACTCGACGTTGTCGACACTCAAGTTCGAACGCTTCTCGCTCAAAGTCAAACTGCCCATGCTAAAAGCATGCTCCACCGCGACGGTCGAAAACGGAACGACAAGGATCTCCCCAGCGATCCTCGCCAACATTGGTTACATTGGCGACATCCTTGACCACCATCTAAGGACGTTGAAGCTATCGTCGTCCTCGATCTCAAAAGTCGTGTTCATGAAGTTATCGAGTTCTATGTAGGGCTTTTAGGAGGACCTTGGATGCTTGTTTGCGTCGAGGATGTCGTAGTAGTCAGCTATTCGTGAAGATCGACTACTACTAGAACTAGATTGGCCGGGCCCCGAGCCTGATCGAGACGGGTCATGACCGACATCGGGATTATACTCTTTAAAGGGATCCTTTAAAGAGTCATACGCTCGATCACGTACGCTCTGCCAATGAATGCTATCGACGATAAGTCCCGATGAATCTTCGTATAGTAGCATTCTAATAGTCTACCGTACCCTCTAAACGCCATCTCGGATCCAATACCTTCGCTATAAGGAAGATATCAGGTAACTCAAAAAAAATATTTGAGCCACTTGGTAATCATGTTCCTAACGGCCTTGTCGATTACGGGATCAAACTGAAGCCCATCGAGGATGATTGCGACTTTAACGCAATGATCTAATGCTAGTATTTATGTCGGATACTACGAAATCGACATCGCCCGGTGGCGTTCGTGAAATACTTGAAGTAACTCACATAAGCTGTTGCACGGGTCCCACATCTCTGCAAGTAAATCGAACGATAACACTCTATTTTCGGCAAAGAAGTCGCGGAGATGCTGTCGATATTCCATCGAGCCACACAACAACTTGTAGTTGAAATTCCACCTGGTGGGTACGTCTAAACTAAACTTCTTAGCCGGAACATACTCTCTAGCGCAGAAACGCTTCCACTTCTTCCATGATGAAGGGTGCCGCTGTTGAGGTATATGCCCTAAATGTGTAGTACGAGGGCAATTTTCTAATGTGCAGTGTTTAGTGGTGTAATTTGATTACTTCTATTAATGGAATGACTTTATTTATCATTAATTAATTATTGGATGAAGAAATTAAAAGGCAAATTATTAATTAGTTTAAAGATTTCACCTTGCACTCTGGGTGGATAAGACAAATTAATAAAACCCAAATATTGGCAGTTCAGTTACTGATTCTATGGGGACAGAGAGGGGCACCAGTAAGCTGAGATACTGCAATGACACATACGACTTGTTTGTCGATGGGTCCAATATGGTTGTGCCAACCGTTCACTGGGAAGTGGGAGCTCATGACAATGATACAAGATGAATCGGGGATTATATGTATTTGGACACTGACTCGTAATCGAACGATCACATGCTTGGACTGTCCTTGATCGAACGATTGATTATAGTAGTATGCGTGAACCTTAGACCGAAAGGGTTAACTTGGGGTTGATCTTGAGGTCTTGACTTGTCCTAGTTTGCTAGGTCCGTCTTGCCGGTGGCATGGGTCAGCGACGAAATGCGGTCTTGACTTTTCGATGTGATTGCCGGTTGAACAGCGGAGCGGGATTTACGGTCTCGATTAAATTCAAGGCCAACGTCCTATGGCAAGTTTAATGTGCGGGACTTTATCCAAGTCTCTGGCCAGAGCATATAACTGACTCATGATAGTCGTGGAGTGCAGTTTCAGAACTTTCACCGACATAAACGACATAGAGTCGAGTTCTGTAAGTTTGACTATGCGTGACTTTGACTCGACCGGGACAAACGTAAAGAGTTTATACGTATGACAAAAATCTACAGTCGGTTCGTGGATTATGATTAGATCAAATTCGTACTCAACTTGGGATCTGTTCGGTACCACGGGCTGGCTAGGTGAATACCGAACTCCTAGATACCTCCTGGGCCGATTGAGACGAACCAAGAGAGTCGGGCTTAAAATGGGCAACCGATACAACGTTGTCATCAGAGAGAGACAAAGCTAGGTCCTAGATTGTGACATTAGGGTTTGGGGCTTGGCCAAAGCCTTGATCGGCCGAAAATACTAAGTTTGACTAGTGAGGGGTAAAATGGTCTTTCCACCTCACGATATATTTTTGAAATAAAATATGATATTGTATATTTAGTATATGATTTAAATTAGATTTAGATCTTTATTATTTTCTTAGAGAAACAATATTAGATAATGTATATCGGATATATATATATAAGTTTCGAATTTTTATTAGATTAAATTTCGAAAATTAAATATATTTGTATTGGATATTATATATTTAAAATATACTAAATACAGTATTTTAATTAAATAAGGTATTGGATATTTAACTAAGTAAATATAAAGTTTGAATTTTGAATTCATTAATTGGTAAAACGAAGACTTGGTAAAAGGGGAGGTTTGAGGATTTTTCTCCACCCACCTTAACCTATTTTGGCTAATCCTAAGAGGTATAAAGAAGGATTTTCGAGATCCTAAAGTTGGTGGAAGCTAAATTTTCGAAATACAAGCAAAAGAGAGTAGAGTTTTCTCCTCTCACCACTTTCTCTCTCGCACTCTCTCTCTCGGGGGCAGCAAGCAGTTCGTTCTTGGCCTAGCGCACATGCAAGAACAGCTGCGACGTTAGTAAGGTGCCGGCGTGACGATCTTGCGCAAAGAAGGCGTCCCGTTCGTGTGCTTTTTGCATAGGAGAGGGGCACTACGCCTCGGGGATTCGAAGGATTCGAAGCTAGCCATCGTTAAGAGATTTCAACAAGGTATCATGGCTGATCTCTTATCTCTTTATGTCAATACGTTCTCGTGTTTGTAGCCGAGTGATCTTGGATAGGCGGGAAACCCCTTTAAAATTCCATCGTTCTAGTGTGGGTCCAGGTACCCTCGGGATTCCCAACAGTGGTATCAGAGCAATAGGCTCGGTTAAAGTCACGAGACTATGACAAAAGGCCACGAAAAACCCGAAAGCCTTAGCCGCGCGCATGGCGCACACGGCTCCCGGGCAGCCCACACGCGGGGCGAGCGGAGCTGCGTCGAGTTGCATGCGAAGCGCGACTCAGGGCGGGCTGCACGCATCTTGAGGCCTGCTCCTAGCCGTGCGCATGGTGCGCACGACACACGGGCAGCCGGCGCGCAAGGCACGCGGGGTGCGCGACTCAAGACGGGTTGGCCGCGGGCGTACCGCGACGCATAGGTCTGACCGCACACGGGGCATGCGGCACAAGAGGCACGGGCTGCACACATGGGTGCATGCAGCGCTCGGGAAAGCCGCGCGTGGATGCGCGGAAAGTAGGTATGACTGTGCGCGTGTGTGTGACCTGTGCTAGGCTAAGAGCGCACGCGGATCGGGGCTGGCCGCATGGTGCACGCGGCACGAGGCTGGCAGCTCGCTTGGCACGAGCATCCTCAACACAGGCCCGATGGGCCTTGTCTAGCCCATTCTACGACCCGATCATTGGGCTAGGCCCGGACCATTTAAAAGCCAACATTCGATTTCGGCTGGGGAATGTGTTGAATTTGTCATGATGCATGTTATTTGAATAACATGGTGATTGATTAGGGATTAGGTTCTGGTTTTTGCCGGGTGATATGTTAAGGGTGACAAGGTCCCCCCCGGGTTGTACTCTACAGTTTTTATTAGATAAGACAAACGGTTTTATTAGGGATAGATTCCCCGTCATAGGCTATTGTAGTTATGTTATGACGACCGTACGAGTGTCGATCGAGAGGAACCCGACCGAACGAGCTGGTAGCCGAGGCGTCCGTTCGAGCAAAGCCCGAAGACGTAGAGTCTTATTGTCTTGTACAATTAGGATAGAACTAGAAATATCCCCGATCTTTCACATTTACTTTAATAGGTTGAAACTAGGTTTACTATTAAAGTCCATTATGTGCGTGTTGGTTTCGAACGTGATAATGTGCATAATGTGCTCGTGTTAAAACTGTGAGGATTCTCCCGAGGTTAGACCTTTAATATCAAGTGAGTAAAGGGGCTAGGCTCCTGTCTTCTATCAAGTCCAAAAATGTTACGACTTAGGAGTACGGTTGCGGTTGACCGAGTTACGGTGCCAAACCCTCGCCTTTGCATGAACGAGTTTGGATGCAATTATGAATTGCCGCTCACCGACCACTCTTCACCCACTAATGAAGAGTTATCCTACGGGGGATGAAGTTCACGAAAAAGTGGAAGGTGAGCAGGACGTTGATAGGTTGCACTTGGACAGTCATTCCCAATATGATCCGAGTTACGGCTGAGGGACCCTGGCTGAGACGAAGATGTTGAATCTTCTGTGTGACAGAAACGTGTGGGGCACGCCCTCGGCTAACCAAACGAGCCAATAAGCTGTTAAGTTGAGGCTAGTTTGTAGTAGCGCGGGATCACAACGCCACTATGAAAGCACTCAACAAGGTTTCCGAAATGCCTAGCGGGAGAAAGGGTTTCGAGAAAAATAGTGGGAGTCAGACAAAAATTTAAAGTCCTAATTTAGTCTGACTAAACACTACAAATCCTAACTATCTGTCTATTTTCTGCACTTTATTTTCTTCTCTATTAGTTACGATGACAAACCCATTAATTACACTCTTGGAGAAACATTGTTTGGTGGGACCGAACTATGTAGACTGGCTCAGAAATTTGAGGATCGTCCTCAAATTAGCAAAACTGGATTATGTCTTGGACATTAAAGAGCCAAAATTGCCCACAACTAAATCCATTAATGAGGAGATTGTACTCCACGATAACTGGGTTGAAGATTCAGCGAAGGTGCACGTCTACATGCTTGTTGCGACTTCTACGTCCAAGGGATCGAAGAATAAGTCGAACAAGACAGGCGTGACCAAGGGTAGAGTCGACAAGAAGACGAAGACCACCAAGGTCGAAAGGTCGGCGCAAAGCCCACGGATAAGTGCCTCCTTTGCCAGCAGCTGGGCCATTGGAAGCGTGAATGTCCGAAGCTGGAGGCGTCTGATGCTCAGGAAAACAATTAGTTTTTGAAGCTAATTGTTCTGTGTATTTTACTTCGTGGATACTTGACTCAGGGGCTAGTTCCCACATTTGTGTTTTGAACCAAGGTCTAGAACGAAGTAGGAAGCTTCGAGCTGGCGAGGTCTTAACCAACGTAGGTAGTGGACATAGTGTACCAGCTACACACATGGGATCGAAGACCTTATCGTCATTACATTGTTTAGAACTTTCCGACGTTTTGGTTTTACCCAAGGGGCTTAAAAACATTATTTCGATTCCTGTTTTGAGTAGACTGGGTTATGAATTTCGATTCGTTGATAATGTTTGCCATATTTATTTTAGAAATGAAAATGTTGGAAGTGCGACGTTAATAAATGGTTTATATTATGCCAACTTAAAAGACAATGTTAAAGCTGTAAATGCAATCACCAAATCATCGACTGGGTCGAACGATCGATACATGTGGCACTTACGACTAGGTCACGCAGCAGAAGCGAAGATTGAACAGACGGAAAAGGACGGTCTGATTAGCATAGTGAGAACATGCCCGATTTCTACCTGTCAGTCTTGCATCTTAGCGAAAATGACCAAGTCGCCCTTCACAGGGACTTTCAGTAGGGCCACGGAAGTGTTGGGTTTGATCCACACTGACGTATGCGGACCATTTAAAGTAACGGCCGGAGGTAATTGCCGCTACTTCATAACGTTTACGGACGATTTCTCCCGCTACGGGAATGTTTATTTGATGAGACAAAAGTTTGAAGCTCTTGAAATGTTCAAAGAGTATGAAGCATTAGTGGAGAAGCAAACTGGCAAGTTCATTAAAGCCGTTCGGTCAGATCGAGGCGGTGAATATATGAGCCTTGAGTTTGATGCATTTCTCAGAGAAAATGGCATCATCATACAGTTTTCCCCGCCTGGCATGCCGCAATTGAATGGCGTGGCCGAACGGAGAAACCGAATGCTTTTAGATATGGTTTGGTCGATGATGAGTTACACAGATCTCCCCATTTCGTTGTGGGGATATGCCTTAGAAACAGCGGCCTATATCCTTAACAAGATACCTACCCGCTCTGCCGACAAGATTCCTTACGAGGCTTGGCATAATTGTAAGGCGAGTCTGAATCACATCAGGGTCTGGGGTTGCCCCACCTTTGTGAAAAAGTTGATGGTAGACAAGCTTGAATCAAGATCATTAATGGCAAGATTCGTCGAATATCCCGAGGACTCAATGGGGTATTGCTTCTTCGTCCCAGATGAACACAGGGTGTTCGTCGCTTTACGCGCTACTTTCTTGGAGGAAGAATTCGTAGGCGAAGGCGGTAAATGACGAGAAATAACTCTAAGAGAGTTAGAGGACGAATCGACTCCTATTCCAGAGTCATTGGACGACGTTCCAGAAAACCCGGCTCAGCCGCAATTGCGTAGGTCAAGTAGGATATCTTATATGCCTGAAAGATATGGTATCGTACACGGCGAGCATGGGGATGCTGCGACTGAGGGATGCGTCGGGGACGATCCCGTCACCTATGACCAGGCAATTGCTGGTACAGACTCCCTCAAGTGGCTTGAGGCTAGGCAGGCCGAAATGGACTCGATGCACACAAACGAGGTTTGGACTCTTGTAGACCTGCCTAATGGTTTTAGACCAATTGGCAATAAATGGATCTACAAGAAAAAGATTGGATCTGATGGACATGTGAAGACGTACAAAGCTAGGCTTGTAGCGAAAGGGTATAGTCAGAAAGAGAGAATTGACTATGAAGAAACATTCTCACCTGTCGCAATGATAAAGTCCATTCGAATCATGCTTGCGATAGCAGCACACTACGACTATGAGATCTGGCAGATGGACGTAAAGACCGCTTTCCTGAATGGTTTCCTCCAGGAGGAAATCTATATGGAGCAGCCCAAGGGTTTTACGTCAGAAACAGATGCTCGAAAAGTGTGCAAACTGAATCGGTCCATTTATGGGCTGAAACAGGCTTCAAGGAGTTGGAATCTTCGGTTCGATGAAGTAGTTAAGAACTACAGATTCATAAAGAATGAAAATGAGCCCTGTGTTTACGGAAAGGCCAGTGGGAGTAAGGTGACGTTTCTAGTATTGTACGTAGATGATATCCTTTTGATAGGAAACGACATTGGGTGCTCTCAGAGATTAAAGCTTGGCTTTCAAATGAATTCTCTATGAAAGACCTCGGAGAAGCGACCTATATTCTCGGAATTCGCCTATTTAGAGATAGGGCGAAAAGGTCAATAGGCTTGTCCCAGGCCCTTTACTAGATAAAAGGTTTAAAATGGACGAGTCTAAGAAAGGGTTCCTACCTATGAGGCATGTGATTCATCTCTCAAAGGCTATGTCTCCTCAGAATGAGGTACAAAGACAAGAGATGGGTGGAGTCCCTTATGCTTCAGCTGTGGGTAGCCTGATGTACGCGATGCTTTACACACGACCAGACATAGCGTAAGATGTGGGCGTATTGAGTAGGTTTCAGGCTAATCCTGCTAAGGAACATTGGGCGGCAGTAAAGACAGTTCTGAAGTACCTTAGACGGACTAAGGACTTGATACTGATTTATGGCCCAGGAGAATTGGAAGTAGATGGATATACAGATTCGGACTTCCAATCAGATGTGGATGACCGAAAGTCTACTTCGGGTTTTGTCTTTACGCTCAACGGTGGGGCAGTGTCTTGGAAATATTCCAAGCAAAGCACGACTGCAGATTCCACCACTGAGGCAGAGTATATCGCAGCTTCAGAAGCTGCCAAGGAGGGTGTTTGGATACGTAAGTTTGTGGAGGAACTACAGGTTGTACCTAGCATCGTGGATCGCCCACTGCCATTGTGGTCCGACAACAGCGGGGCTATTGCACAAGCTAAGGAACCACGTGCTCACAGTAAATCCAAACACATAGAGAGAAAATACCACGTGCTGCGTGGGTTTGTTGAAAATGGCTCAATAGCCATGCAGAAAATTGGCCCTGTAGAGAATGTAGCGGACCCGTTCACGAAGCCACTACCACACGCAGTGCTCGATCGACACCTCGATAGAATGGGGTTAAGATATGATAACACGTGGCATTAGTGCAAGTGGGAGCTTGTTGAGGTATATGCGCTAGATGCCGTACGAGGACTGGGAGTATGAGGGCAATTTGCTAATGTGTAGTGTTTAGTGATGTAATTTGATTACTTCTATTAATGGAATGACTTTATTTATCATTAATTAATTATTGGATGATTAAATTAAAAGGCAAATTATTAATTAGTCTAAAGATTTCACCTTGCAGTCTGGGTGGATAAGACAAATTAATAAAACCCAAATATTGGCAGTTCAGTTACTGATTTTGTGGGGACAGAGAGGGGCACCAGTAAGCTTAGATGTTGCAATATTAAAATAGTCCACAAGTCTAAGTCTCTAGTAGGGTGACACTGGAATGACACGTACGACTTGTTTGTCGATGGGTCCCATATGGTTGTGCCAACCGTTCACTTGGGAAGTGGGAGCTCATGACAATGATACAAGATGAATCAGGAGATTATCTGTATTTGGACACTGACTCGTAATAGAACGATCACACGCTTGGATTGTCCTTGATCGAACGATTGATTGTAGTAGTATGCGTGAACCTTAGACCGAAAGGGTTAACTTGGGGTTGATCTTGAGGTCTTGACTTGTCACTAGTTTGCTAGGCCCGTCTTGCCGGTGGCATGGGTCAGCGGCGAAATACGGTCTTGACTTTTCGATGTGATTGCCGGTTGAACGGCGGAGCGGGATTTACGGTCTCGATTAAATTCGAGGTTAACGTAGTTTAATGTGCGGGAATTTATCCAAGTCTCTGGCCAGAGCATATAACTGACTCATGATAGTCGTGGAGTGCAGTTTCAGAACTTTCACCGACATAAACGACATAGAGTCGAGTTCTGTAAGTTTGACTATGCGTGACTTTCACTCGACCGGGACAAACGTAAAGGTTTATACGTATGACGAAAATCTACAGTCGGTTCGTGGATTATGATTAGATCAAATTCGTACTCAACTTGGGATCTGTTCGGTACCACGGGGCTGGCTAGATGAATACCGAACTCCTAGATACCTCCTGTGCCGGTTGAGACGAATCAAGAGAGTCGGGCTTAAAGGGCAACCGATACAACGTCGTCATCAGAGAGAGACAAGGCTAGGTCATAGATTGTGACATTAGGGTTTGGAGCTTGGTCAAAGCCTTGATCGGCCGAAAATACTAAGTTTGACTAGTGAGGGGTAAAATGGTCTTTTCACCTCACGATATATTTTTGAAATAAAATATTTGATATTGAATATTTAGTATATGATTTAAATTAGATTTAGATCTTTATTAATTTCTTAGAGAAATAATATTAGATAATGTATGTCGGATATATATATAAGTGTCGAATTTTTATTAGATAAAATTTCAAAAATTATTAAATATATTTATATTGGATATTATATATTTAAAATATACTAAATATGGTATTTCAATTAATTAAGGTATTGGATATTTAACTAATTAAATATAAAGTTTGAATTTGAATTCATTACTTGGTAAAATGAAGACTTGGTAAAAGGGGAGGTTTGAGGATTTTTCTCCACCCACCTTAACCTATTTTTGGCTAATCCTAAGAGGTATAAAGAAGGATTTTCGAGATCCTAAAGTTGGTGGAAGCTAAATATTCGAAATACAAGCAAAAGAGAGTAAAACCTAAATGTTTTCTCCTCTCACTACTTTCTCTCTCGCACTCTCTCTCTCTCTCGGGGACAGCAGTTCGTTCTTGGCCTAGCCGCACATGCAAAAATAGCTGCGACGTTAGTATGGTGCCGGCGTGACGATCTTGCGCAAAGAAGCGTCCTGTTTGTGTGCTTTTGGCGTAGGAGAGGGGCGCTACGCCTCGTAGATTCGAAGGATTCGAAGCTAGCCATCGTTAAGAGATTTCAACAAGGTATCATGGCTGATCTCTTATCTCTTTATGTCAATACGTTCTCGTGTTTGTAGCCGAGCGATCTTGGATAGGCGGGAAACCCCGTAAGATTTTAAAATTCCGTCGTTCTAGGAACTTGGGTCCAAGGACCCTCGGGGATTCCCAACAGCCGCATCAGGTAACTGATTGCGTAGCGTATAAGCTGCATTTGTTCCTTTAAAGTAACTAGGGCGTCTTGCACACAAAGGTTAAGTATGTGAAAAAACAACGCACGTGGAAAAACCGTCCTCCGACTGACGGTTGACAATACTCCTTCAAGCGTTCTATGCTCGTGTTGTTTGCGCTCGCATTGTCGAACGATACTGAAAAGACTTTGTTGAGTATCCTATACTCCGATAAGATAGTCCTAAGCTTGTCGCAATGTTTTACGCCGTCGAACTCCCTAAATGCGATCAAGTGCTTCGTATCGTCCACGAATCATCGACCCGGTGGCATGTCACGCCCATGTACTATGAACATTGCCAATGATCGCTCCATATATCGGAGCAAATCGACACATTAGTTCCTAAATTACCTAATATACCTACTAAGTCGCACTTAAGCGCGAGTACGGTCTTCCTAGTGTCCCGCGTAAGTGTACTTCATGATTTTTTCTTCGCCTGTGGGTTATGTGGCGTTTTGATCCATGTTCGTAGATCAGATCATCGGCAAACCGAAAGGGAAGATGCTTCACGGCAACGAACTTCGCAAGCTCGCGGCGTGCAACGTCTTTGTTGTAATGAAACAATGTCGTTGCGCTTCCGCTTTCGCCGGCGGGGCCCGAAGCGGACTAGTCCATTCCACCGAACATTTGAGTTTGGGTTTGTCCTATTCCTAACCTAGTCGGGTGTTTCGAACGGAAATGGGAATTCATTGACCCATATCCGCCCCCTTTCGAAACGGATATTCCTTACCACAATAGTTGAAAATGGCTCTTAAGCTAACTATACTAGTAAGTAGCTTCTTGCGCAGGCGTTTCCGCTTTCGCCTCCGTCTCCGCTGGCGCGGGCACGGCTTGTGAGCTATCTTGCGACGACGGCTCGTACCCGAACGTGTCCTCGTTGAGGAGGTCGTCGCCGAGCACGCCGGTAAGATCCAACATCTTGTTCGAGTCATGTTGTTGGTTGTCATCTTGCGATGAACTACCACCGACTTGCTTCCGTTTGCTGGCCCTCAATGCACGCATTGACCACCACTACGATCCATCTAAACTAAAAGTATACTACACAGGGGAACGAAAAATAGCGTTAGATAAAAAA
This sequence comes from Craterostigma plantagineum, assembly GCA_027422505.1. Taxonomy (NCBI): domain Eukaryota; kingdom Viridiplantae; phylum Streptophyta; class Magnoliopsida; order Lamiales; family Linderniaceae; genus Craterostigma; species Craterostigma plantagineum. The sequence goes on from JAPQWV010000984.1 coordinate 12,970, forward strand.
ATGAAAACGGCAAAAACGATTCCGACTCGACACAGGCAGGGGCGGCGGGCAGCGGCGGGAGGTGGCGAGCGGGGGCGGCAGTCAGGGACGGGAGGTGGCGAGCAGTGGGTGGTGGAAGGCGGCGCGTGGTGGAAGGCGGTTGGCGGCAGGAGGTGGTAGGCGGTGCGTGGTGGTGGGCAATGGGACAAGAGGTGTCGGGCGTGTGGTGGTGCGGCGACGGTGCGTGGTAGTGGTGGTGGTGGGCAGCAGGCGCGTGGTGGTGGCGGCGCGTGGTGGTGGGCAGCAGGCGCGTGGTGGTGGCGGCGCGTGGTGGTGGGCAGCAGGATGGGAGGTGGCGGGCTGGTGATTGTGGTGGTGGCGGGCGGCGCGTGGTGGTAGTGAAGGGTGGTGGTGATGGTGGTCGAATTAGAGAAATGAGATGAGAGAGAGAGAGAGTAGAGATTAGAGAGAGATTGAGAGTGAGAGAGAGAGCGTGAGGAAAGAGTTGTGTTTTTTTGGGATTGGAGTGGGGTGGATTTTATAGAAAATGTGGCTATGTAGCCGTTGTAACCGCCGGTTAACAAGGTTAACCACCGGTTGGACCGGTTAACCGGGGTTACAATGGCTAATTGTTTTTTATTTTTTCAAAAGGCGCCCAACGTTCAAATTTGAATTTTGAATTTTTTATATTCTAACCGCCGGTTAACCGGCGGTTGGTCGAATGGACCAACCTCGACCAACCGCCCCGTAATCAGAACATAAGGTTGTCGGTAACCGTAACCGACGGTTATCGGTTGTAAACGCCGGTTACGATTGTTTTTAGCATGTCTACTCAAAATTACCGTTATGCTCATTGTAGTTTTAAATTCTTGTTTCATGTACATGAAAATTCCCCCAAAACATTTTATTATTGGCATGGGCAGAGCCATGCTTTACCTGATGTACATATGTGCATAATTATACACATGCTGCTTGTATTTTGTGTTAGAGTGAACTGTAGGGCATATTTCTATATACAACATTTGTCTTATTTTGTTTTTTCAAATTAGATACAAAAATGTCCTTCCGAGAAAAATATACTCCTTCCGAGAAAAAATAGATTCAACAATATGAGCCCAACCAGACAGACTACCAGACATACTAAGCCTATCTAGTCTCTGATGGTTGTCATCGCCTCATGCTACTCCGGCACCTCAAGTACCGCTTCTTCCCCCTTTTTGGCAACACCAGATCCGGTCTTAGCCTGTTCATCATTAGCTGAAATAGTTTCGCTAGTTGTGTCTTGACTGCGACAGGTTCCCCCTGAGTGCATCATCACATGCCCTTGATGTCGTCGCGAATGCTGTTAAGACCTTCCGATAGTGTCTTTTGTGAGGACTCGAGGATCTAGAATGGCTCGTTGGCTCTATCCCGGTTGACGTGCACTGTCTTTGTCAAGATGTACATTTTGTTGTGTAGCTTCTTGATAAGCGACACTTCCTTGACATTTGCCACAATGTCAGTGGGGACGGGAGTCTGAAGTTGGGATGGGGTGACTATAGCAGAGTGAGGTAGAGGAGGTGTCTCTGTGTAATGTTGTAGATGCAGATTCAGACCTCGATGCTGTCTCCAATTGTTGTTCACCATAATGGAGAGCTGCAAACGATTGATGGGAAGCTCCCCTTGCTGTGTGGTGGCATCTGCTGGTCTTCATGAGGTACCAGTTTTGAAGCCGATCTTGCAGCTGATGGAGTCTCTGGTTGATGTTCCTCAGTGTGTAGTGTGTACCGGAGATGAGCGTTGCACCAGCTCAGTGAAGATCGTCTCCTGTTCAGGCGGCATGGTTTCGAGAACTGTTGGCACTTCTGACTCCACTGAGATTCCGGCTTCTTCAATGGTCAAGGGCTCAACTTGTAGATGCTCTAGAGGAACTTCTGAGACCCGGACATCATGGGTGGTTTCAGTCTCCTTGGCCTGGACTGGAGTTTCTTCCTCTGTCCAAGAGGACGTAACTGATCTTCCCTTGCTAGCTCCATCTTCGGGAACTGGAATTTCTGCATCAGTCTCATTTATCCCAGTCACAACTGGACCAATTGCCAGTGCTACAGAGAGTTCTGCAGGTGTTGGACTTGATGGGGCTTCAGTCCCCATGACCTGAGAGGTTGATGTTGGGGGACCGTCCGGTGTTGAGAACTGAATCTCAGAGTCTGGAATCGGGATGGAGCTGATGGGTACAACGGATGAATAACCGGGCCACCTTGTGCGATTTTGTTGAACACAACTGAAAAAACGATGCCCCATGCTTCGTTTTTCCTTTTCCAGCCTTTCTATTACTGCCAGATCCTGACGAGTACTCCTTGATTCTGGCTGAAAGTTCTGCCTCCTCTGATTGATGTATGGTTGCAGCGCCTCCATTTTGAGGTAAAGGCAGTAGTGGACTCAAGCAGTTCCTTGACAGGCCCATTGCCAAGTTGTTTCATTGCCACATTTTCAGTCCTTTTGGCCTTGCTCATCCGCTCTGTTGATGGCTTGCGACTCTAGGGCATGTGTCGGATAGGGACCCAATCGTCAAAGTCATTCATCTGGCCAGCGATGTTTTCTTCAATCTCATCGGTGATGAGTCTCCAGGCGGTTTCTTCGATGCTCTGAGAAGACCGAGTCACTGATACCTTCCCTTTGCCTTTGTCAGTGGGTGCTGACTGGGAGGTTGTCGGTTCCTTTATCACCACTAGACCTGTCAAAACTGGCTGGCGGGGCGGGCCGGCCCGTAGCCCACCAAAACCCGCCCACTGGCGGGGCAGAGCGGTAAATTAAAAAAAATAAAAGTAAAACCTGAATATCAAAAAAATTAATATAAAATATATTTAATCTATTTTAACTTCAGAAAATATTAATTAATTTATCTTTTAGTTTCATAAATTAAAAAACTTACCAAAAAATTGTCAAAAATTATGTAATATATAAAAATATATATTTATTAATTAGTATATTTTTTTATTATTGGCAGGCCAGCCCGCGGCTAGCCCGCCCGCCAGAGCCCGCAGCCCGCACGGGGAAGCCCGCTCAGTAAATCTCAGCCCGCCCCGCAGGCCGTCGGCTATTTGCCTGCTCTAATCACCACGCTGCTCTTTCCCTTAGAGACAACTTCAACCCTTGGTCCGGATGGTGAGGTGACCGTGACTTCATTGGGTAATCGTGCATCAATCTGAGTAGCCTTTGGTCTTATGAATGTAACCGTGGCCTCAACTTCAGTTGCGCGGCGGTTGCGGTTTCAATCATCACAGCAACTGTAGGCTGGTCAGACGGTGCGACCGATCCCATCTTGGTGGCTGGCTTGGATCTTTTTCTTCTTAGCCACTTGGTTGATAGGTATATCTGAATCTGAGTTGAGGATGGCAGAACCAGCTTCTTCTGTTGGGCCAATTTGGACTTCTGGGGCTTTTCCACTGCCATTTACTTGTTGGGCTTCGTCGTTGTTGATTGCTTTGAAGCTTTCCTTTTTGCCGGTTCTGTGGTCGGTTCCTTTATTGAATCTTTGGAAGTAGTAGTCATAACAAACTGGCCTAAATAGGCGGCTGTGACTAATTGACCTGGAGTCAGAGGCTTTGCCGGTCCCAAGTCATTTACCTTCTATTGAAGTAAGAAGGAGATCTATGGGGCGTAATTCTTGAACTGTCGGCTTTGAATTGAAATCATGGCAGCCAGTTCATGTATACGATATTTGCCCAGTTTATCCTTTGGTTCGTGAGTACTGCCACCATTGCCTGAAATTTCTTAGTGGTCAGCATGTCGAATGAGCCAGCTTTTCCTAAGACCGCCTTGGCCAGAATATCGTGAAGTAGTCTGTAGGCCGATTTTTAGGACTATTCTCTTTTCAGCATCTTTAAATGATGTCCCAGAAATGGACATCATCTGGGACATCATCCCCTTCATGTTTTCCTTATCACTATCGCTGATGGAGGAGAAGTCTACCATACCTTTGTATGGCAGTCAGAGAATGTTGGCATACCACGTCGGTTCAATCACCACTCAGCGCCTTTGATGACGCATCGAATCTTGTTGTCGTTGATGATGGCGGATTGAAGAAGTCTTGTAAGGCCTCTGGGAATATCTCGTAGGTGCACTCTAAAAACATCTGAAGGCCGGACTGCTTCAGTGCTTGAAGAATAGAATAGAATCTGGGTCTTTGTCAATCGTAGCATTGTCGAAGTTCATCTGGAGGATTGTTCTGGTCATTTCATGCATGTGTGAGTCCATCTGAGTGTGTTTTGATTAGTTTGAGAAGGAGTTGACCGGTTTTTTTAGTTGCTGGTGCGAGGCTTTTTCTGACTTGGAATTTGGAAATTTTGGGAGCTTAAAGGGTCTTTGGAGATGATAAGGTTTAGACGAATAAGACGAAGTCTTTGTACCCTTTTGAATTCTTCTAGGTTTTATCAGGCTTGACAGTGTGCCTATTGGGTTTAGGCGGGCTTCACTTCTGCATTTGATGCAACTTTGCCTTATGTCGCATACATTGTCAGAGCATTAAATGCGGTGCTAATTTTAGCACTCATTTTTTGCGGATAGTCCTGCAGTCCCGTCGGCCATTTCCTAAAAACAAAGAAAAACATGCATCGTTTGTAATGATGAAGTGCAATTACTAAAAACAATTTCGGTCTTCACCATTCGGTATAGGCTAATTATATCTATACACTGTTGTAAGAAACAGATTCGAGTTTCATAAGGAATCGGATATCTGACTTTGGAAGCTTAGCTTAAAACTATATAGATATGTGTTTTAGTTTCTCAGTGTATACTGGCTGATGCCGGTCTTTAAGGGTGAGCATTTAACCCATCGGACCGCCCACCCAATCGACCCAACCCAACCCAGACCGCAAGTGTCGGATTAACGGTTTGATGGGTTGGTTTGGGTTTTAAAATATAAAACCGCATATTTTGCAATCGGGTTTGGTTTTGTATTTATAAAACCCCATAAAACCGCACCCAACCGCATTTAAAAATATAATTACAATTTAGTATTTTTATTCAATAATTCATAAAGTAATAGATATAACTCGTAATAGCAGTGAAGGCAAAAAATATTAATTATTTTTTACTAAGATAGAAGGATATCGACTCATCATAACACTTGCGTAAAGCTAAATTTTAAATTTATTTTAATAGAAAAATAAATATTATATAGTGAAAAAAATTTATGTGTCTATCCAATGTAATCCTTCTCCTTATTCAGACTTTGAATCAACAACTATAACACTTGAAGTTTATAGAAGACGGGTTAAAACTTTGAGCCAAAATTTTTTTCTTCTAAAAGAAAATTAGATACAAGGACAGTGCCTCGTCATAACACATTGCGTAAGCTAAATTCTAAATGATGCTATTTTTAAAAAATAAAATAAATATTACGTAGTTAAAATTTATGTGTCTATCCAATGCAACCCTCCTTATTTATTGAGACTTGATATCACCAACTATAACATTTGAAGTTTATAGAAGGTGTGTTAAAATTTTAAAATCAAAAAATTATTTCTTCTAAGGGAAATTTTTAAATCAAATGAGGCCCTTGCTTTAGTTGATTTACCAAAAGTCGGCCGTGAACAAAGAATATGAGCTTCTTATCGAACTTTTTATTATTTGCTACTATTATTTGATACTACGATAATAACATTTTTTTATATAAACTTTTATATTTGTAAATAGATTGATGATATATCCTTTTGCTCGATCTTTACTTAGGAATATTATACTAATTTTTCGTTATGATAAAAAAATTATTAAAACCGCAAAAACCGCCCCAACCCAACCGCACTCAAGCAAACCGCAATCTATCGGGTTAAAATTTTTACGATCGGGTTTGGGGTATATTTTAGAAAACCGCAATACATCGGGTCGGGTTAAAATTTCGATAAAAACCGCCCTAACCGCACCGTGCTCACCCCTACGCGGTCTTGGTTGAGATCGACTGGGATGAGTGTATAAGCCGGTATTATGAAAGAAAGACCAATTTTGAGAGGGGTTTGCACTAAAATCATTAAAGTGCAATTTTTGTCTAGGTAATTTGTTATATCAATTAGTTTGATATTGTTCCCCTGACTTCATGCTAGATCTTAAAAGTCCTAAAATGTAAAGAAGGTAGGTAAACTTAACTTCGGAGAGTAGCTTGATGGAGATGTCTGCCACATGATAGATTCCTCCTCAGTTTAATCATCTGGTCCCATTGATATATGTTCAGATTGAGCTTCATCCATTACTCTATGTTGTACCAGAGCTCCTTTCTTGTTATCCCAAAAGATCTTGGCACATGACTTTTGATCTCCGGTCATGTGATGACAGCGGTTGCTGTCTAGAGACCACCTCGACTGGTTGGATTCCTGCATATTTCCCTGTAGAAGCAAATTGAATCCTTGGTACCCAGTTTATTCTGGGTCAGGTCAGAGATTAGGCTTTTAGGGATCCAAACCTGGTTGACACTAACGTTTCTATCGGTATCAGGATCTATTAAGTATTATACTTTTTATTGTTTTTATTATACGACCGGTAGTTTGAGTTTCCATGTCTTCGGGTCTCCGGCTTGGTCTGTTATTATATTTATTACATAGTAAGGATTCCCCCTTAGTTGTTAGAGTTTCCTTTCTCTGAGGATCATTACACCTATTATTATAATTTTTAGCAATATTCCCCCTTACTGGTTGCAGTATAGTCTTTTTGTGAGGGACTGGGGGTTTATTATTATATTTACTATTATTAAACCCAAATTCAGTCCTTCTAGGGTTGTTTCTAGATGGACCAGATTTGGATTATAATCATAGGGTCTGGCAACCTTATTTCCTTTGTTGAGGCAGGCGGTTTCTATGATGATGATGCCTCCTCATTGTTCGCCTGCTCTTTGTAACCATGACCGGTTCGATCATTGCTATCCTTCATTACCCCTTGAAGTCACTCCAACGTCCTTGTCGATTTAGTCCATGACTGGACTATTATTGATTTCTAAGACCTTCAAACTTATGGCTTCCTTCAACTTGTCATTTTCTTCCTCTAGTTGAGTGATTTTCTCAACTAGCGATTCGGTATCCATTTTTTACCGGATTCTTACCTTTTTCAACTACATTGAGCTTTTCGTAAAGCTTTCAGTATTCATCTGCCATGTCCTGGAGAGCACCCATTAGCTCTTCATAGCTAAACTCAGGGACTGACTAGTCATCTTCCTGGGTTGAGTGATCTGCCATTAAGCATGCTAGCTCTTCTTCGCGGTCATGCTCACTCACCTCCTCTTCATCTAAACTCGACTCCTCAGACTCGTTGTCATCCCAATTGAGCTGGCGTTATCCAACTACAAGGGCGCTGGATTTTCTCTTGCTTCTGGACCTTTCTTCTTCGATCTCATTAACTTTGCCCTTCCTCTTGTTCGGGCAGTCAGCGACATAATGTCTGGTCCTTCCATAGTTGAAGCATGTGTTAGAATCTTCCTTATATTAGTATCCTTACCTCGTGACGACTTGTTAGGAGTTCCTTTCATGAATCTCCCAAACTTTCTGATGAAGAGAGCTACCGCCTAGTCGCTATCTCCTCAGCATTCTTTAAGGTTGATGTTTCTGCTATTGCTAGTGCTTTGACTGGTTGGACTGGTATCGTCTCCTCCAGTCTTCTCTGTAGTTCGAACTCGTATGCTTTTATATTAGCAAATAAATCATGAAGCAATATTTTGTTTAAGTCTTTAGACTCTCGCATGTCGTTTTTACATTCCATTCTCTAGGAAGTGCCTTCATGACTTGATAGCGACATCTCGATTTTCTCTCTTTCTTCCTAAGGCTGAGAGGTCGCTGACGATTGAGCAGAAGCATTCTTCGAAGTTGACCACGGTCTCCTCTGGCTTCATCATGATAGTATCGTACTTTTGGGCGGCGACAATGAGCTTGTTTTCCTTTGTTTGGTCATTGCCTTCCCATATTTGGTAGAGCTTGGCCCATACTTCCTTTGCGGTTTTGCACATCATGACCTGCCTGAATATCCCATGTCCAACATTTTGAACAGAGTATGTATGGCAATATTGTCGAGGTTTGTCATCCTCCTTTCTACTGGGGTCATCTTGCCTCTTTCCTTAGGGACCTCTTGCCATTCTTCGGGATGCGCTGTGTGTCTATAGTTTACCTTCATGATCACAAGTGGTCCTGTGGTGATCACATCTTCTATTTCATCATCTCGCACGCAGAGATGTGTCATCATTCTAATCTTCCATTAAAGAAAGGTTTCCCTACTAAACATAGGTAGCTTATTGGAAGAAACCATTGTTAGTATGATGTGAATATCAAACAAACATGCTCTGATACCACTTGTTAGCACGTGTTTATAGGGGTGAATAACTTGGACATTTTTCGGTTCTTAATCGGTTAAGGTTAGATACCGGTGCTTGATATTCTAATTGCGACTTGTGCAGAAGTGAGACTGGTCAGCTGTGACTGAGACCGGATGTGCGATGTGAAGTGTGTGTGTGTGTGGTTGTTTGCAAAAGACACATAAAGTGATATGAGAGTTCGGGGCAAAGTCTCATACAACTCCCCCTTTCCCCGGAAAGGCTTTCTCTAGAAGACTCGGTTTCGTTACAACCCCCGTTGTAAAACCTCTTTAGCTAGACTAACACAGTACAACCCCCCGGTTATACTCAGCTAAATAAATTTGACACCACTAGACAATTTTTTACAGTCCGTCTTTTCAAGTGCTTTTTACAGTCTCTTGAGAAAACTCACTTACAGTGAAGACAATACCTAAGATAATTTCTTTGCTTTGAGTTTTGACCTTGATCTGTCTCTCTAGAATTTGCAGTTCAATATTGTAAGTGTCTTCAGCCTTTTCTCTGCTATTTATAGCTGGGTTTGTTGAAGAAGAACGTTGTGAGATAGCTCCTCGTACCGGAAAATGCCGAAATGGGCCTGTCCAGTCTTCGTTGCAGTTTTGCGATGTGCCATTTGCTTTATTCCTCTTTAAGCTTGGCTAGACTTGAACTTGGCGCTAGCTGGTAATTTAGCTGACAGCCTTGAATTGATTTTGTGTCAGAGGTCTTCAGCTTGGCGCATCTTGAATGTTGTTGAATCTTTGTCCAGCGTGGCACCTACGGTATCAGCTCTTCCGGTCTCTAGTGTTCTTTCGGTTGCTGTCTTGATTCGGTTTCTGATAGCGCTGATGAACTGCTTGTTTATTACCGATTCCTTCTAGGTCTTACCAGTAATCTTATTAAGTTAGGCTCAATCACCAAAACTATTAATCTGAATATTTAAATTCAGGATTCCTAGCAATAATCTTCCAACATTCTTAACATAAGATGCATTAAATTGCATAATCAAATCTCAAATTTATTTACAAATCAAACCACGTAACCATTCATAATAACAAAGCAGCCTAATAAAAATTATTAGATATTGTTTACCATATCCCGTGATCAGCATTTTAAATTGAAAGTTACAACTTAAAATATCCCTAATGTAATTTGTGACTAAGATGCTAACATTCTGTGCAAGTTCGAAGGGTGTATTTTCTATAATTTTTAGATTTTTTGTTATATTTTATATTATTATATTAATACGTTTTTTTGCCCAATGTGGTATAGTTTCCTGGCTCCCCCCTTATTATTGGGCATATTATTGTTTGTAGTCCAAGAAATCTGACTCAGGTAATTCCTACAAGTCGCAATATTTGACAGTTAGGATCGGTAAATGTGTTTAGAGGGATGAATAACACTTGCCCTCTTTTCTGTTTATATTTTGGTAGTCACGTTAACTAGAATCGAGCAACTAATTGATAGGTGTTGGTCCCTATTCTATCCAACAAGACTGACCTAGGACGATTTACCACGCTATTGTTAGAATTAAAAGCTTAGACGTCGGGTGTGTTTGTGAACGAAGGTGAAAGCTGTCAAAATAATTTTCTTACTATTCAACACACACGCAACTCACACATACTACACCAAAAACACACACCCTAATGAATTAGGGTTTGGGATATATATACCACATTAGTTGGTATATTATACCCCTAGTAACTAAGAACTAGAATATTACAAACTAGCCCAAAATTAATTAAATACAAACCAACTAAGATAAACACAATGAAATTGAACACTATAAAATATTCCTAACAATCTCCCCCTTAGTGTTCAATCTTCAATTCAGCGTGGGTTATCTTTGTTGGGTACATGGAGAATCTCTCGAGTCCTAACAATCTCCCCTTGCTCCCCCTGCAAGGCTGTCTCCTCTTCTTGTGGAGGATTTGAATGCACATTCAGCTAGAACTCTCTTGTCTTGACGCTATACGTTGTAGATCGGATGTATGATGTGATCCATGCCCCTATATTTGTTTCTTGTCGCAGATCTTTGAAATTTTGTTTGCATCTTGTCCTTGTCTTTTCCGTATTTTGAAGTTGTCAAGTCTTCTCCAGTCTTCTTGTCAGCGCCAGATTCGTCTTCATCGAAGGAAGTTGTCTGGTTCGGCCTCGAGGAAGCTTGTCTGGCTCCAGAAGAAGATATGCGTGGGGTGTCTTTTAACATGTGCTAAAGCTCCTTCCGAATGTGACATTGGTGGTTCCAGTGGATTTCAGCTTCATCATGGTAAACGCGGCAGAATTTGATGGAGAGCGTGGTTGTGTTCTAAAATGTGCCAAGGCTCCTTCAAATCTGACGTTTTAAGTGCAGGTGGGCCTGGCTTCGTAGTGGTTCACTCAGCGGAAATGGTGGGTGGTCCGACCTGTTTGTTTATACGTATCCCCCTCTCCCCCTCATGGCGATTCGTATTAACGAGATCAGCATGCTTGTATAGGAGTCCAAGAAGGACACAAACGACAGGTCGGTGCGGGTAATAACCAGACAGAGCCACTAAGGCAATCCGTCAACACGAGTTCAGAGTTAAACTCTGAGACGCGGCCTGTGAGGGTAGGACCTGATAAACCAGGGCCACTTAGGCGTCCCGTTAACATCAACCTAGGAGCGTAGCTCATAGGCGGTGGCCTGAAACCGTTGTTGCTTTGATGTTGCAACGGCAGGACTTCCTTCCAATCCTGGAATCACATCTACGAGAGACGTGTCTATGGAAGTTCTGATCTGGTCACGAAGTCCAGATAAGAAAAAGTGTATGTGTCCTAAAAATATAAAACATTTAGGTAGTGAGGACACCTAGACTCGATGTATTCAAGAAAGTTCAGTGGTGTGGGGCTAACTACCACTTAATTCAATATCTCCCGCTTCCAAGTGAAGCGGTGATAGCATACGTGGCTCCCCGTGATTTGATGAAACATCGGTTTTTTGGGAGATCAATGAGTGGGTAGGGCTCGGTTGTGCATGCACCGTTGGACCATATGAGGCGACTTCTACCCGGGAGCTAACAAAAAATCAACTCCTGTACCTATATGGGATGGCCCCGAATGTTCTGTGAGGTGAGGGATATGTGTATCGTCTGTTCTTCGGTCTTGTCAAGAATTGCCAAATATGTGGCTGATGGACTTGAAATCTTCACTAACACTCGGCTATATTCCGGGGTTAGGTTCAGTTTGGTCTAACTGAACCATGGGAACCTAGAATCCATGCGTCCGTCAATTTTGGTGAGTGCTGCTTCATCAGCAAGTCGGAGCATGGTGGTTGAGATCATCTTCGTGTTTGTGTATGGATGTCATGCCTTTTGTAATTCTCTAACTCTTGAGGGTCGAGTTTTCAAGTGAAGTCCGTCTTGGGAGGTGGAAGCATCTGAGCGGGTTTTTCTTTCTTTTTCCTTTTTTTTTTGCTTTTCTTTTCCTTTTTTATATGTATACATATATATAAATTATCGTAATAGTAATAGATATAGGTATATGTATACGTATATGTATATGGGTTAAATGAAGTTTCTCCCCCTCAAATCGTGCACCTAAGGTGTACTCCCCCTAAAAATGTACTCTCCCCACGTAAATATGGAGTTATACTCCCCCTCAAAGCGTGCAGTTTAAACATGTAAGTTCTCTCCCAATTAAATAGGGGTGAACGAATTTATTTATTTTCATATCAGATGCAAACTAAAGAATTATTGTTCTTTAAAAATGCATTAGAATGTACGATTTTCGCTATTAACACTTAAAATAGGTATTTTAACAATTCAGCTTATATGCATACGTGAATGTTTAAGCTTGTAGTTCTTTAAGATATATGCATATTTAAAATGTACCTATCATGGGATATTAGACATTTCAGCTCATATGCATGCGAAAATTTAACATTTAAAGTACATTTGAGTCATCCATGTTTATAATGTACCCTATTGTTTTCAAAGTAGGTATATTGTCTTTCCAGCTCAAGATGCATGCCAAGTTTCTTATGGGATGCATATAGAATTTACCTACGTAGTTGCACGCATCGCTTACCAGTCGTGTATGTGGAGCAACCCAAGATACCATACACGCTGGGATGTTTGGCTGCCCTCGTCGCATACCAGTCATGAGTGTGGAGCAGCTCTCTTAGTACCTACCCATGTTGGGAATCTGCAAAAACTTATCGGGACTTTGGTACCCATTTTTGGATGGGTCCTCCCTTATTAGCAAAAAACGGTTTAAGCACATTTAATTCAAATATTGATCCAAACTCATCCTTTACAGTCTTATTCAATTTGATTCGTGATTTAGGAATCCAAGTTTGGTGAACCTTAGAGGAAAATGACATATCAGCGCTAGTGAATGTATGTCTAGGTCTGGAAGATCTAAAGATTTTCTCCCTAGCCAGTCGCAGAAGGTGTTTTTCAGACTTAAATTCGACAGTCTCTAATCGTTTAATCGTAGAGTAAAAGCATACGCTGTTCCTCTAAGACAGTCTCATATTTTGATGAGACTTCATTTCCCTCAGCTTCTGAAGAACGTAAACTATTACTCATCTCGCAGACCTCTTTTCACTATCTTCTAACTTAGTTTCTAAGCTAATGATCTTAGACTTTGCAATGGTCAAATCTTCATTAGCATAGACTAGGCTTTCTTGTTGCTAAAGCAACACGGAGTAATTATTAGCAAGTCTTGCTTCTAATTCCTCAATTTTCCTAGCTTGAGCATCCATTTTAATTAATATAATATTATTAATTAATTATTTTTTGTTTAAAAAAATTGGCTTTTGGAAGTTCTGTTTCGAAAAGTTTGGTTTACTTGAGAAGAATCGTGAAGTATCGAAGAAAGTCAGTGTCGAAAATTTTTGGTGTGCACCTAAAAATTTTGAGATAATTTCGAAACCTTCGTGACAATGACCAAGACTTTTTCTACAATTTGCCAATGGTGTCCTAAGTTGATTGTTGGATATAAATGATCGTTGACACGTTTTGTGGATTTGCTTAAAAGTTTTTTTTACGAAAACGTCGTCTACACCGAAAATTCTGGACCCGAAAAATTTATTTTGAAAAAATTTTGAAACCAAAAGTTTATATGGTTGTGTCCATTGGATTCAGAAAATTTTTCTCTATCAAATGATGTAAGAAAAAAATTGTTTTTTTTTCAGGTACTGTAGCAAATTGGGTACTATAGCAGTTTCGAGCGATCACTGTAGCAATATGGGTACTGTAGCAGTTTCGAGCTATTACTGTAGCAGTTTCGGGTACTGTTGATCGGGCGATTCTGTAGCGTTTCGGGCGCCTTTTTTTTACTCAGTCCAATTTCGGGTGTTGACCAGACAAGTTTGGGGTTGACCAGTCCAGTTTCGGGTTTGACCAGTCAAAATTGGATTAACCAGTCAAATTTCGGTGTTGACCAGTCAAGTTTCGGGTTTGACCAGTCAACTGAATAAAAACGCCCGAAACTGAGTAAATTGATACCGGAGCAGAATAGGGTACTATAGCAATCGGGCGATTTGTTCATCTACCCGATCCCGGACTGAAAACTGACGAAAATAGATCCGATTTCTACCCAAAACTCACCCAAATCAACTGAAAAATGTTGGGTAATCACTTCAAATCACTCGAAAACAACCTAATTACCTCTTGAGCTTGCAAAATCAGTAAAATCAACTCAAAAACTCAAGAAATAGCGGAAATTCGAACCCAAAAAGAAATAACCAAAAATTTCAATCGTTAAAATCCGAACGTGTTTTTCTCTGATACCACTTGTTGGTCCCTATTCTATCCAACAAGAATGACGTAGGACGATTTACCACGCTATTGATGTAGATTTAAAAGCTTAGACGTGGGGTGTGTTTGTGAACGACGGTGAAAGCTGTCAAAGTAATTTTCTTACTATTCAACACACACGCAACTCACACATACTACACCAAAAACACACACCCTAATGAATTAGAGTTTCGGGGTATATATACCACATTAGTTGGTATATTATACCCCTAGTAACTAAGAACTAGAATATTACAAACTAGTTGAATAAACACAATGAAATTGAACACTATAAAATATTCCTAACAATAGGTGTGGAATATTGAGTGGAACTAGTTGGCGAACTGAATTGTATGTGTGTGTATGTGAGTGATAAACAGTGATTTGTTTGTGAAAGTTCGGAGCAAATTTTCTTACGTATCCCTTCATGTAAGGAAGAATTTCACTAGAAAATTGGTTACACTTTACACTCTGTGTAACCTAACAACTAAGATCTACTTAGCTATTCTAGTGGCATACTTAGGCAGTTGTACTTGTATACACACAATCCACCTACTTCAACAGTTTTTTATTTACAGTCCGTCGGTAAGAATTACTTCAACTTCACTTGGATGCGTAATTTCTTTGAAGTGAAGTGCACTTTCGACTTGTTTTATTGATTGAATATCTAAATTCGTTGAAGTGCAAAACATTATCTCTTCATCTTGAGTTTTGGTTATTTATACTTGAGTCTCGAAAATGTAGTCATTCATATGAAATGTGTTGGGAAATGCTAGTCTAAACCTCGCCAGAAGTCGCCGGAATTGGCCGGAGAAAATGATCAGATGAAAAACGAAAGGTGGAGATGAAAGTTGGTCTCAGCTAGAGGTCACGGCCGTGACCTCTGATGTAGATGGTCGTGACAGCCTTTCCGCGGCCGTGAAGACAGCTGCAATAAGTCGTGACGCATGGCAGAAAGGAGTTCAGACCACCCCGCATGATTCAAGGCCGTGAAGGCTAAGGAACAAGGTCGTGAATGGCGACAGTAGCTGAAACTGAAGATGGAAAATCTTGATCGTGGGACCAAGATCTGACGGACAGCGTTAAAGGCGGGATATCACTTACAAACTCGCCACTCTCTTCTTGCTTAAGTCATACACAACGACGTGCCACGTGGAGCGATCTGGGACGTCTGACTAGATGAGACTAATGGCTCATATCGAGCACGAGTCACACTTTAGCTGTGAATTACAGCTATATATATTTCAAATTTTCTTGTTTGATCGATCATCTTTGCGAGTTCATAACTGTGTGTAGAGTGAAAATCACGGTGAGGTGTAAACACAAAACTTGTAGAGGGCTGTGAGGTATGTAAACTTCGTGTTGGTGATCTAATACAAAGGAGGCTCAGTTGATCTGTGGACGTAGGCTGAAGTCAGTCGAACCACGTAAATTCTGTCTTCAGTGTGTATGTGTTTTGATTGCTGTTTTGTGTTCGATTGAGCTTCCGATAGCTTGAATCGATCCTAAAAACTGAAAATACATTGAATCATGATCCAAAAGGTGGTCTTCGATTAACAATTGGTGAGGTGAGCATGGACGAGAGCTCAGATTTCTGATCAATGGCAGCCACGAGGTTTGAGATGGAGGTATTCAATGGCTCGAACGATTTTGGGCTGTGGATGCTCAAAATGAAGGCTGTGCTCGTGGAGAAGGGGCTGGCAGAGGCTCTGAAGCCCGATGCTGAGATGGAACCGGCCACTTTTACTCCGAGCGCAAACAAGAAACTCAGATAAAAGGCTTACTCCTCTGATCTCTACCTAGTTGACAGTGTACTTCGACGAGTGGCAACGGAGACTTCAGCGGAGGAATTATGAAGAAGCTTGATGCGTTATACATGGCCAAATCACTGGCTAGGCATTTTTATCCCAAGCACGCACTATACAAGTCTCGAATGGTGAATGATAGCTCGTTAGATCCACAAGTTGGGCAATTCCTGAAGCGTGTTCTCGATTTGCAGAATATTGGTGAAGAAATGAAGGATGAAGATCAAGCGCTTCTTTTGCTTTGTGCGCTACCCTTAAGCCACAACCACTTCAAGGAGTCTCTCTTGTATGGGAGGGACGTGCTCTCTCAGCTCTAAGCAATTGAACACACTAAGTTCACCAAAAGTTGCTGAAACTTCTTCTCCTGGTGAGATGCTAAATGTGCAGAGGAAACCAAATTCGTGGAAGAAAAAGGGCAAGAAGAAGGACAAGGCTGAGCTTAGGAAGTATTTCTAATGTGATGAGGTCGGACATATCAGAAGGTTCGGCCCAAAGAGATCAAAGGAAAACTCAATGCAAGCTAATATGAGTTCAACTGCAATCGATGATGATAATTTCGAGTATGTCGAGGTTCTTAACGTCTCTAGGCTCAAGGAGGGTGAAGAGGACATACTTGATTCTGGTCCTAGCATTCATATAACCTTCAACAAGACCTGGCTGCACTGTTACAAGGAGATGAAGGGAAAATTTGTACAGCTAGCTGATGGAAAAAGCTGTCAAGTTTTGGGTTGTGGTTCTATTCAAATGAGGCTTCCAAATGGTGTTGTGGGGATCCGAAGAGATGTGAGGTATGTTCCTGAGTTGAGGATGAACTTGATATCAATCGGAGCTTTGGATAAGAAGGGCTACAACACTCAAGTTCTGCTGGAAAAGTTCAAGTACTGAAGCAGCGAGGCTGGTGCTGTCAGGAAAAATGAGGCTTGGTATCTACTTGCTCGAAGGATGTTTGGTGGTAGAAGACACATATTTCGAAACTAGGAAATGTGGTGATTCAAACGGTGTGCAAGAGAAACCACATAAGTCGCATCTTGAGGTGGAGCGAGTCGATACAAAACCCATGGTTGGAGCCCAGGTGACAAAATTTGCTGAGTTGAGCCTTGACAGAGTGAGCTTTGTTGATGAAGTTTCTGAGCAAGAGGTGGAGCTTTTTAAACCATATGGCGAAGGCACTTCAAGGTCACGGGCGACGGTGACATCTGAGGTGGAGGGTAGCTCAAAAGATGAAAAGGATGGGAGCGAAAACTCGGATGGAACAAGGTCTGAAACTCTAGGTGACATTAATTTTAATGCTAGTGATGTTGTGTCTCTAGGTGTTGCGGTCTCCACGACGAAGAAGGCCAAGAAGCAAGTGTTCTCTAGCCGGAGAAGAGTCTGTGAGTAGGGGTGGGCATCGGGTTGGGTAGTCGGGTATCGGGTAGTTCGAGTTCGGGTAGTTCGGGTTCGGGTTAAGATTTTCAATACCCGAACCCGACCCGATTTACGACGGGTACCTGCTTGTCGGGTATATATCGGGTTCGGGTACCCGACGTCGGGTAGTCGGGTACCCGATTTTTTTATTGGGATATGACTAAAAATATTATAATTCAAAAATATTAAAATATCCATGTTATATATTAATATCACTTACAATATTTGGATATTTTGTTTTCAATAAATATAATATATACATATTTTTATATGCTTATTTATAAAATTTTGAGAATATATTTTAAATTTTTATGATGATTTATGGATTGATACAAAATATCAGTTGTTAATTATACACTTAAAATAAGAAACTAGTCGAAATATTATTTAAAATTTTAACATCATTCAAGTTATATATTGATATGTAAATATGTATTATATATGTTTTTAATGTATGTACAAAACTAATAATTTTTTTTTTAAAATTATATCGGGTACCCGAATAACCCGATCGGGTAGTAAATTACTACCCGATACCCGACCCGATTAACAACTATCGGGTATCGGGTAACCCGATACCCGACAAATAACCCGAACTACCCGACCCGAACTTCCCGAACCCGATCGGGTTTGGGTGAAACCCGAATACCCGAACCCGAACACCCACCCCTATCTGTGAGGTGGTTCAAGAGGCTAGACCAATGGATCTTCAAGAAGAGACAAGATGATGAGCTCAAGTTTTTCAAGTTGATTCAAAGTGGGAAAGTTTAATCCTACTTGGAGTTGGTAAGTTTACCTTTGAGGCTCGAAGCTCCTAAGAGAGCTGGGTGATCACGCGAGCAAGAATGTATTAATCGAGGTGGAACTTTGATGGATTTCGAAGCTCACAAAGTGGTTCTCATGGGAAAACAAGATGAAGGTAAAGCTGATTTTTTGGGCGAGTTCAAGCGAGTGTAGCATGCAGATATGAGCAGCTATGAGGATGCTTGGAATTGGGATCACGAGGTTGTAGTCTCGAGGTGGAGTTTGTTGGGAAATGCGAGTATAAACCTCGTCGGAAGTCACCGGAATCGGCCAGAGAAAATGATCAGATGAAGAACGAAAGTTGGAGATGAAAGTTGGTCTCAGCTAGAGGTACGGTGACCTCTGATGTAAATGGCCGTGACAGCCTTGTCGCGGCTGTGAAGACAGCTGCAATGAGCCGTGACGCATGGCAGAAAGGAGTTCAGACCACCCCGCATGATTCACGGCCGTGAGGCCTAAGGAACGAGGCCATGAATGGCGGCAGTAGCGAAACTGAGGACGGAAAATCTTGATCGTTGGATCAAGATCTAACGGACGATGTTAAAGGCGTGATTTCACTTACAAACTCGTCACTCTCTTCTTGCTTGAGTCATGCAGAACGACGGTCCACGTGGAGCGATCTGGGACGTCTGACTAGATGAGATTAACGGCTCAGATCATCTTTGCTGTGAATTACAGCTATATATTTTCAGATTTTCTGGTTTGATCGATCATCTTTTCGAGTTCATAACTTTGTGTAGAGTGAAAATAACGGTGAGGTCTAAACACGAAACATGTAGAGGGCTGAGGTCTGTAAACTTCGTGTTGGTGATTAATACAAAGGAGGTTCGGTTGATCTGTGGACGTAGGCTGAAGTCAGTCGAACCACGTAAATTCTGTTTTCAGAGTGTGTGTTTAGATTGTTGTTTTGTGTTCGATTGAGCTTCCAATAGCTCGAATCGATCCTAACAACTATCATACACTGAAAATACATTGAATCAGGATCCAAACGATGATCTTCGATTAGCAAGATGCTTGTGCTCAACAACCGCATTAAATGCAATTTTTCCCAAATATGTCTGATTTCTATTTCTGAACATCGGTTGGTCGCGCTATCATCAAAATAGCTAAGACAATTTCTGATTCTCGTGTAGGAAAGAAAGTGATTCGCGTAAGAATTCTTAGCCATGAAATTGTGTTATTATTTTAGCAACTAATTATTAATTAAACTTATCTTGAAAGATGAACATATAATTATTGAACGACGACTTGCAAGTTGCAAGTATAATTGTTTTTCTATTATTCCTAGACTGATCGGCTTTTGGCCGACCGCTAACACGTGACATCCAATCGCACCACATGCGTGGGTTCCATCGTCAGAGAACCGACCATGTGCTAACCTTAACGACGTTACCTAACCACTACTGACGTCCGTTAGCTTTCTTTAATATTCTCTTCCTATATCGTCAATTGGTGGATTTTTTTTCGAAGACGATTGTGTCGATTGGTGGATTGATTTCCAAACAAAACATAACATTCTTCTACTTTTCCCTTTTCTTTTTTCTTTTTTCCTCATAATTGATGCCGGCATCCGTACCATCGTACGGACTTGATCTTTTTAAGTAAATCATAAATGACGTATTTAAATAGATTTTTTTAAGTTTTTGGAAAACATTATATATTTCTAATTATTAAAAAAGGCTTTTTTTACGAAAATAAGGTTATTTAAACGAAAATTCAATAAAATACGGTTATTTTTTAAGAAATTAATAAAATAGGGCAAATCGCGCCTATTAAACACGACGTCGCGGCTAATGGCCGCGTCGCGTTTATTGGATGCGGCGCCGCGCTTAATAGCCGCGGCGGTTGACCAAAACCCACTATGAATTTGGAAAAGGCAGCCCATTAAGGGGTGTCGGGCACTTTGGTAGTGCGTCGCGGCTAATAGCTGCGGCGACGTCCCAATCAACGTGGCGTCGCGCCCACTGGACGCGACGACTTCCGCTATTTAAACTCCAAAAATTTTCATTAAATGTCATTCATACATATTCAATATGGTGTCCAGAAAAATTCAAATAGTTGTCTATTACGGCAGTGAAACCATACACGAATCAAACACCATACGATATAGTATTCGACCCATCGGTTATCGACGAATTCGTCGTGAAACCAATTTTGATCTTAGTATGTCGTACGACATGACTTCCGTCGACAACACTTCTTTCTTTTTAATCGTTCGGGTGAAGAACGAATATTATCAACACTCTCGACTGTATCATAATCTCATGCTAATGTCTAGTGATGCTGAACTGACCTCGCATACTTCTTGGATCCCGATGCCAAACTTGATTACATTGAGGTCTTTGTCGAGGCAACTGAGATCGTGCAGTTCGATCGCACCGTAGATGCTCCCGACGAGTACACGAATCCTGCGCCGATGCATACGTTTCCTGACATTACATCATTTACTGAAGGGTTGACAAATATTTCGTTTGATGCCCCTCACGAAGATATACATTCGAGTAGCCAGTGCGTTCCTCCTAGTTCGATGGTGGCGAGGCCTGAGATCGTTCCTGATGCCGTCCAAGATAGTGATATTAGCGACTCTGAAGCTAACGAGGGTGGGGCACTCTACGATTTTCCAGATCCCGCAGAAGACGATGACGATGATGATACTAACGATGGACCAACTACCCATATGCCAATAGAACCAGAAGAGAACCGAGCATTGTACCAGTCGGTGGCGTTTAATATCACTTATCAAATCGCTTTCCCATAAGTTGACGAAACTGGTGGACATATTTACGATAGGGAGGATCCCGCATTTTTTGTAGGTATGACATTTAATAGCAAGGATCAGTTGAAATATGCTGTTAACGATTACCATTTAAGGGTTGTTAGACGTGAGTGCCATGTGACCGAAAGTAGAACCGCATGGAGCGTGAGATGCAATCACAGCGACGACTGTAATTGGAAATTGCGAGCAGTATTCAAATAGAAAAGCTTTTTTGGAAGGTGACGAGATACAGAGGACCTCACACATGCTTCACGCACGAGTTGGCCAGCATGCATCGCAATGTTTCGTGGAACGAAATTGCGATGATATTAATCGAAACATTGAAGAACGACCCTCAGTATTTACCCAAAAACGTGAAGCAGCTCGTAATGGATACGTTTGGGTATGACATCCCATACATTCAAGCATGGCACGAATGAAAAGAGCAAAAGAAATTGTGTATGGTACTTGGGAAACTTCAATTCAACAGCTTACTATATTCATGAAAGCATTGCGACGTTACAACCCCGGAATGGTGGTGAAGTGGGGCATCTTCAAGATATGTCTGGAGTAAAAAAATTCGGGTACATATTTTGGGCATTTAAACCTTGCATTGACGGCTTCAAGCACTTTCGTAAAGTTGTTTGTGTCGACGGTACGCACTTGTATTCGAAGTACAAGAATAAAATATTGATTGCATGTGCACTCGATGCAAACCAGAAAGTGTTTCCACTTGTTTTTGCCATCGTTACATCCGAAGGCACTCATTCTTGGAGGTGGTTCTTGAACTAACTTAATGTTCATGTATTGGAGCATCAAGCGGTATGCCTAATTTCAGATCGTCATCCAGGTATTTTACTTAAAGTAGATCTAATCGGTTTATGTATTTTTCTTTTTAGTAAAACTTGTTCTTATTATTTACGAACTCTGCAGGTATAGTTTCCGCAGTAGAACAGCTAGATGCTTATAGGCCTCCGAATGGAGTGCATCGTTACTGTTTGCATCGCGTCGTATCAGATTTTAACAAGGTGTTCAAAGACCATGATCTAAAAAATTATGCCACAGAGCAGGGATGGCGCATACGGTGGCAAAGTTCGATCGAATCATGGAGCATATTAAAAGTCTCCGCGAACCAGCCTACAACTGGTTTCCCGAGATTAATCGTGAACGGTGGACATTTGCTTACGATGGTGGGCTTAGGTGTGGTTCAATGACGACAAACATCTCAGAGGCACTTAATGGTGTATTCAAAGGGGCTCGCCTACTACCTCCTAAAGCGATAGTTGACTTTAGCTTCCATCGATGTGCCGCATACTTTCGATATAGGTATCAAACGGCAGCTGTGGCGATGGAGAACTCTGAAACCGAATGGTCTCCTTATGCATGGAGGATGTTCAGTGACTGTCCAGTGCATCTTTCGGCCATTTCGTAACTGCCTTTGACCCGCAAATGCAAACAGCTGAGGTGTATACTTCCTCAACAATGACTCAAAGAAAACATGTGGTGAACATTCAAGGAAGAACGTGCACTTGTGGTAAATGGGACACACATTTCATTCCATGTTCACATGGCAGGCAGCGTGCCGTCAGTGGAATGTTAGCAGCACACAGTTTAGTAAAGTAGTATATTTTGAGTCATATCAGGGAACGTTTCATCCACTCTACGATGAGAGATATTGGGAGCCTGCTGATTTTTCCCTTGTACATAATAAAGACCAACGTGGAAGAAGAGGACCGGGGAGGCCAAAGACAACTCGTATTCGCAATGAAATGGATCAGGGTGGCTCAAGTCGGAGACAACATCAGAGAGGTTGTGGACGTTGATTGCCGTTTTCTATGTCCATATATGTAGTATGTCGTTGTATATGTGTTTAAGAATTTTGAAGCAATATCATCGATTTACGACTAAAAAGTTGCAAGCAGGTCAAAAACAGCACGCAAATAATACAACTAGAAACACAAATAAAAAGCCACTGAATCCCTAATTAGATAGAGAAAAAATACAATAACTATGGAATATAATGTGACCCGATGCCGCATCTACGTGATCGTCGTTCCTGTGAAGGTGGCCACGGTCAACAGGAGGATCGGGCTGCTCGGGGCGACAACGTCGATGCTGTGGTCGCGGCGGTGACTGTTGCACATATGGCTAATGTGGAGGTGTCTCATCATCGTCATCATCCTCATCGTAGCCGACACCGTAGCCTGTCGGTGTAAAATATGTACCATCATCGTTTAATCCCGTGTGACCCCGTGAAGACGACGGGCCAGGGTCCTATGTGGGACCCCGTGAATACGACGGGCCAGGATCTGAGTCAGAAATCAAGTAGACGACGGGGCACTTACCTACATCGGAGGGATATCAGTGTACTGCACGTGTCTTCGCTGACGCCTGTCAATGACAAGCTGCTGCATCTAATATATGACAGCTAATCCCCCATCCATATCTCCACCTCTCAATATTTGCTCCGCCCGATCGACGTGTTGTGTCTAGTGAGTAACAAGTTCACCTGTTAAATGACACGCCGAAAATAAAATAAAATTATTGGAAAAAATAACTAACCATAATGTCGATAAATACATTACCTTCCATCTGGAATCCTCGGTCCATATGAATAGTCGACGGAAAATGTATCGACGGGTGATCCTCCGGTACCACCAAAAATAATCCGGGGTGCACTGTGGCCCTCCAGCTATCTCCATCGCATTGATGATGCTTGCGTATCGGGACACCCACAAGGCTTCATAATGCTCGTGATACGCCCTCCAATCCCTTCCCGAGACGTTCTGAATGTTGTCTCGATGAAGATCAACATGGACGTCGTCTATGTCTTAGAGCAACGGAAGAAAAGTCATGGACGTCGAGCTGCCGCTGGAGTCGGGGAACAACACCGATCCCATGAGCAACAGTGCATATGCACGTGCCCGCTGATCGACCTCAAAATCAGAACTGTCATCGTCGATCTCGTTGGCTTCTAACCAGTCTGTAAACTTCCTTAACGACGCCTTCGTCCCGCTATACGCACCCACAGCAGGTCTGTAGCCAGTCAGCTCCTCCAGGTAATCGATCCACTGATCTTGCGTCCTGCTGCGGATCACACCACTAACTGAATGACCATCGACGGGGAGTCCCCACAGCACACCGACGTCCTCAAGTGTGACGGTCGCCTCACCCACAGGTAAGTGGAGTGTGTGCGTCTCCTTCCTCCACCTCTCTACGAGCGCCGTGATCAAGTGTGGATCAATTTTTGAGATCCACAACTATAGACGCCGTAGAAGGACATCGTATCTAACTTTTCCAGAACACGACCGTGCAACCGCACCGGTCATGAAAGCTTACCCCACACGACACTCTCCAAACCCCTAACCGTCAAAGGCGTGTCTAGGGCACCATCAGAATTGGATAGTACATTGTTACAATGATGACTATCCTGGAATATCAAGATTGATCTGTCGATCGGACCGTAATATTCGTTCGTATCCATCCTTAGCGTTTACAAGTCATTATCGCCACAAATAACAACAAACAAACACATAAATTGAATCATGTAGTAACAATCGAATCTCAACCTAGAAACCCTAATTTCAAAATTAGAAATGAGGAAGGAGGCGTCGCGGCTATATGAACCACGTCGTTGCCGCCACTAAGCGCGACGTCGCGGCTATTAGCCGCGACGACTGGTTTAACGCGGGCCAACAGTCTGCCCAAGATATTTTTTATGAAATCAGGCCCGTGTTAAGCCCGTTCGCCCATATGATATCATCTAGCCGCGACGTTGCCTTTATTAAATGTGTTTCGCCCTATTTTGTTAATTTTTTGCAGAATACTCATATTTTATTAATTTTTCATTTAAATTCCATTATTTTATTTAAAAAGCGAAAAAAAAAAGCATGCGATAAGTCTTCGATTCGAACTATTATGCAAGATAATTACAACTTTAGATCCTGCAAGGAGACGTCGATCAGGCTTTCCATTAAATGTATATATACATAATAATCGCTGTTGGGCCCAGATTTCTTGTCCCACTTTTTTGTGCCACTTTTCTAAAATATCATTAAACATTGTGCCGATTATGTTAAAACACCCGTAAATGACATTATATCATAAATACTATTGTACAAATGCTGAAACAAAAAAAAAATCAATATAATGTACATTTTTCTATCGTACTTTCAATATATCATATATTTTTCTCTATCATAATTATAGGTGTTATATAATTACTTTTTTGTGTTTTAGCATTTGGTACAATAGTATTCATGATATAATGTCATTTACGGGTGTTTTTACACTAATCGGCACAATGTTTATTAATGTTTTTGAAAGTGGCACAAAAGTGGCACAAAAAGGTGGAACAGGAAATATGGGTTCATCGGTGTTGTCTATGTATTAATGACAAAATTATGAGAAACCAATAATTCGGCGTGTGAAGCTCATCCACTTATTTCATAATGTATGTATAAAAGTGATTATAAACTCTTTGATCCCCAACTTAAAAAGTTCTAAATAGAAAAAGACACAATATTTCGTTATATTTGGGCTTTTACTCTCAACTGATGTAGGCCCATACATTATTGGTCTTTTGACCTTATCGATTAGGCCCAATAATTTATTGGCCCTCTTATTATAAAAAAAATTGATGTCGTAAGAGTGACATAATGCTGCAATGAGAAGTTCGAACTTCGACCCATTATTAAAGCGATTGCAGTATAGTATTAGCCATGGACACAATCTTTAGGATCAAATTCTCGGAATTCCCCAAAAAAAGAAAGGAAAATAGAACGAATATTAGGCCAGCATCATCGTCAGATTGCTAAGATAATTGCCGATTCAGTGCAGATTTATTCCTATATATGCTCATGAATTTGAGCACAAACTCTGCACAAGTAAGCAAGAAAGAGCCATAATTGATCCTTTATTTAATATAGGACAAATATAATATTAAACGATCAAGGGCTTCTCTAATTGCTCTTCATCGACATTACCTTCTAATTTTAGGAGCGCACTTGTCCCGCTTGGAAGTCTCTTATCCTGCAAATGATATCAAGTTTCGAATCAGATCAGACCCCTGTTTTATACTATTTTCTTTCATTTAAATTATTATCAGTTATTAACTAACTTATCTTGCAGTTAGTTAGTCATGTCTGTAAAAAGAGAGATTTGAGAACTTACATAGTAAGCATACCAATAGTAAATTTCTCTCTTCAAACTAGCGTCCACTCCTCTAAGGAATTCCTCCACAAGCTTCTGCAAAAATCGCACCACTATGTTAGAATATGCTTTCATGTTTTTTGCAAATAGCATATATTTAGTAAGCACAAGAAAATTAACAATTCACCAGGAGAATGAGCTTAGGATGAACAAAGTCACATAGAAGCTTTTGCATTTTTCCGTGAACCGTAGTCAGCCTAAACAACGCCCACGGTAATGAATAACATTCGAGTTGGAGTTTTTTTCTCGAATCAAATCATGAGAGTATGTAAGAAAGACGGTCTTTACTTTTACCTCTTTTGCCATGGATCTGCTAAAACATCCGAGGCGAATTCCACTACAGCGTCTTCCCATCCGATCGCAATAGGCTGGTCTTCGACGAAAGGGTAGCTTAAAAAAAGAAGAAAAAAAAGAAGTCAAGAAAATAATCTGAAGAACAATCAATGCTTGTTGATGGTCTTTACTTATTACTTGTGTGCTTTGCAGGCTTCGAGCGCCATGATTGCTCTTCTAAGGTTCTGCTTCGACTTGTTCGCTATTTTAGCAGCGAAGCTCGTCGATAGCTCGAATCCTTCCCTCTGAGCTATCTTCATCAGAACCTCGGCGATCTGTACGGAAAACAGCAGTTATTGATGTTTATGCAAGAATATTATAGTCTCGAGATGGCTAGCGCCATTTTTTTAGTCTCATCGTTAGGGCTACGGACGTTTTTTGTCCTCTCATGTTTCCAGATGTCACTTTTAATCCCCTATATTACCTTTTGCACACTTTTTATCTTCTTAATTTAACCGTTAATTTGGATGGAATAACGGGCTGGACGAGCTGGAGTTTTTGCAGACTGAAGTAACTTCATCCAAACTAACGGTTATTAAGTTGGGATCAAAACGACACAAAAATCTGTAATATTTAGGGACTAGAAGTGGAACATCAGAACATGAGAGAACTAAAACGTCAAAGTCCCAAACATTTGGGGACAGAAATGGCGTCCTCCCGCCTCAGGGAATTAAGAAAAGGCTCTCACCTCACTAGTCGAAGGAGCTTCGACGTTAACCGTCTTGCAGCGGCTCTTCACCGACTCTACAAGGTCGGTGTCGTCTTCGCAGCAAAGGACGAGCTTGCAGTAGTCAGAGTAGCAGTCCATGACCCATTTTATCAAATGTTGTACGTTTTCAGCCGCTCTATCCACGTCGTAGAGGACCATCACTGCAAAACACAAAAGAAATCAACGTTTTTTACAGAAAAAAAAAAAAAAAAAAAACGAACCGATCGTCGAATCCACGAAACTCGTTATGAATAAATAAAAGGCGGGACGGACCTTTGTAATCTGCCTTTGAATGGGCCATACTGATTTCGGGTGTCGCTGCGAATTCGCTGTTAATCTGCTTTACTAAAGCCGTCAATGCGTACATTGCTTTAGGCTCAGAGTAGACGTTGAGCTCGACGTGGTGAGGGCTTGAGCTTACATGAACGGCTACTTGAATCGGCCTCGATTCCTAACATCGATAAGGACAAAATTTGTGCACAATGTCTTAAGTTACTAGTAAGCTCGTTAGACATCGTAAAAGAGTACGAACGAATCCATTAAATGTACCAGAATATGAAAGTATCGTATATCATGAGAAACCTGCAAAATGAGGGGTAAAAAATGAAGAAAGGAGCCATAAATTATAACTTCAAATACAACATTCTTTAACATCAGACCTCTTGAATTACAAGTTTTCAGTTTAAGTGGTAACCCAACATGGTATCAGAGTCGAGGCTGAATCCTCTATTTCACTTTGTATTCCAATAGGTAGTCCAAATCAACATTATATTCTCTCTCATATACGTCAGTATCATATATATATATAATTATATATATCCTGTGTTTAAACACTTTATGTAATAATATTTACAGGTGAACATATTCATTGGGATTTAAACATTGGGTGGGGAAGGTGTAACGATTTTTCGTAAGTTGTAATACCTAGTTGAATACAATTTGGAATAGAGGATCTCATACCTCAAAGCCGTGGCCTTGGTTATGGGTAGAAATACTCAAGACCATCAATTGAATCAAAAACACACTTCTAAGGCTAAAGAAATCAGCCAAAACGTGAAGGGGTGTTGGAAATATAATAAATAAAGTAAATAAAAACCATATGCTCCAGGAAAGCTCAAGAGTTAAGATAAAATGGTGTCATTTAACAAAAACTTACGTTCCATACGGGATCGCCAAATATTTCGCGAAGAAGAGCCATGGTGAGCGCCTTCTTACCCGAACCCGAAGGCCCTTTCAATATAATGTGCGGAAGGTTGTCATTGGCGGCCTAACGATCGCACAGTTCACCAAAACTTCAAATTTTTTCCGAACTTTCGAATAATAATAGAATTTCGAAAACTCACCAGTTCCTGAAGAAACGCGGCCTCTCGCGTGTGGCATGTAAACCCGCCCAACGAAGCGGGCTGATGCTTGTCAGCCCACAAAGGCCTCAAGCTCTCAACGACGGTCGCCTTTTCAATGAACAACGCCTCATCGAAAGGCCTATTATGATCTTTCTCGGGCGACTTCTGCGACGTCCTACACGAACCTTTCCTTATGCACGAAAACCAAGCGCTCTCCGACTGATGATGGCTCTTCTGCCTATTCGCCACAAACTTCCTTGCGCTAGCGCTCGTTCTACCGCTAACGTTACTCATATTATTATTGCTGCTCTGCTTGCTCACGCCATAGCTAGAATTAGAGTTCACGGCGTTAAAAACCGTCCTACTATTATTAATATTAACCTTGTAGTTATTATTGCTAGTCCTTTTCTCGGCGTAGCCCGGCGGCTTAGGGAGCAAAGTTCTCGGGACCTCTTTAGCCGCCCTCTGAAACCCTACGTTCGAGAAGAAAATATCGCCATGGGAGATCGAATCATCGTCGTCCATGCTCTCAAAGCCGCCGTTTTTGCGGTTATTATTGACGAACCCTTTATTAGAGATCTTAGCGTTGGCGACCATTACGTTGATTTCGCCGACCGATGGGCCTTTTTTGTGAGCGCTACTGCTACTCATCCTCGTCCTCGACCTCGGGGCGGTCTTCGCTCGCCTGCTGTTTGAACGACCGTGGCTTAGGTCGAACGCTTCGTTGCTATTCATTTTGTACGGAGAAATATGCCTCGCGGCGGGAAACGGGCTATTGTTGCTGCTGTTGTTGTTGTTGTTGCCTTTGTTATTACGGCGCTCGGACTGGGAGAAGGCGCACGCATTGCTATTGTTGTTGTTGTTGCTGCTGCTGTTGACGTCGTTTTTTGTTCTCCTTTCTGACGCAGTGAAGGGACTTAGGTTGCGGCGAGGAAATGGGCTTAGATTTCTCGGCTCAACGCCGATATTATTATTGTTGTTATTATTATTATTATTGTTGGGACCAGTATCTTCGGCTCGCCTTCGAAGGAGAAGAGGGCTCTTATCAAAGGCGACTGCGTGGTCGGTTATTGTTAGCTTGTGTTCGCGCCTAGGATTTTCGTTCCACTCGGTTTCTGTGTCCGACGGCTCGTAACCGCTTCGCCTTCTGTTGTAACGGATGGTGTTTTCCATGTTAGTACTAAGTGATTAGTGTGACGAGAAGAAGGTTATGAGGATCCAAGAGAAGGAATAATAAAAGCTTATCATCTTTATGTTACAGTAATATGGATTATTTTTTGAACAAGATGATAATATTATGGAATATGAGCTAATTGCATAGACGATGCTTATATTAAAAAGAAGGAGGCGATGGATACAAAGACTGATTGCTAGGAAGCTTCGCTTCGGCGAAGGCGAGGCGTTTGGTCGGAATACAACTTGAGTTTATTTATTTCAAGACGGTATTATGCTGTTGGCGGAGTAGATCGTATCTTTATTACAAAGAAGCTGTAAAATATATGAGACAATGGAATGATCTCATGATTTTTCTATAAACTCGTAAACGTCACGTCCCAACGAATTATTATTTGGTAGATAAATTTATCGAACGTGTTACAATATCTATAATATGGACGACGACGTTGAATTTGTTTAGTGACAGCTAATATGTCTGAGTTCATTTTTTTACTTTGGTATCGTCTCAATAACCGTTTTTGTTGTGCTGTATGAAAGCTCTGTTTTTGTTGTTGCATATCAACAAGTAAATTGTTAGTCTCAATTTTTTTTTTTTTTCTCTTTGAATAGTTTAAATTGTCTTAAGGATTAATCGATGAATTTTTCAAGATTGTGAGACTGTTACATGAAGATTGCTTGATGATCTAATTCAGTTTAGGGAATGAGAAATCGAATTTGAACGCGACACACACAAGGTCTAACGTGGTCCAGATTCAATGTGAATGAGCTGAGCTTCAATTTCTTGGGCTCGAGCTCATCGAGCATTTCAGCTCAACGCTCGGCTCATTTAACCCTTAGTTAACCCCAGCTCGAGTTCGAGCTTTTAAAAAAAATTCAAAAATTAATAAAAGACTTAAAAATAATAATAATAATAAACACGTGAGCCCATTCGCGAGCTTTCAATCTCTTATGACCGAGCTCACGCTCGATCTCCACATAAATGAGCTCGAGCCCGATTTTGTCGGGCTCAACCCGAGCTTTAATCGAGCCGAATCGTCGAGCTACGAGCTGGCTCAGCTCATCTCTCATCCCTAAATGTGAATCATACGTTCACGAAACCTTGAAATAATTAGAGGAGCTGCATGTGCTCTCACATCCCTACTAGAATTGTAAATTGGATTATATTGTAAAATAACGCACAAATAGAGGGACTTTGCAACTCTTTCATTGTTTCAAACAAGAACTGTCACGCCGCGACCCAAACCCGAGGCATGACAGCCGCCGCGCTTCTTCTCGAGAAACGCAAGGCTGACGACATTAACTCAAACAATAACGAGGATATAGATTTGAAGCTCAACAAAAGGTGTATTTACATATCACGTAGCGTTTACGTGCCGTAGGTGATAAGTGTTTCATAATGGGTTATAGGCCCATTCAATAAATCGGTTCTTCTAAATGATATTTAAGAAGTCGTTCGGTACATTAAAGAAAATCATTTTTTTAGCCCCATGGAAATAGCCAGTGATTGATTGGTTGCTATAAACCCTCGTGACTAATTTTGTGTTAGGAAAAAGTGTGAATGAAATTAATACTAAGAGGTATATTTGAAAAGGTGTACTAATTAAGCAAAAGGTTCATAGGAATTCATTAATATAAAGATGCATTTCTTCATGAATAGACACATGCAAAAGGTCACTTCTCTTCATAATGAAAACCTACACCTACAAATACCCCACATGAGTTAGCATTAAAAATCATTCAAAAGCATACAAAAATTCTCCACATTTCACTCATAGCACTTGTGTTCTTGTTAGTCCCCAAAGCAAGAGTATTCGTTCGTCGAAGTTTGGCGTATTTGAGATACCGCTATATTCCAAACGTAAGTCGTTGTATCTCGGAGGCGTTTACCGTAAACTGTGGGTATTAGCGGTGTAATTTCGTCTTCAAGAGAGCGTGTATCACGTGCCTCGACTTGTGATTTGTTCACACCATTACCGCTGAAATTTATTTGCGCTTTCAATCCGAAGATAATGGCGCTGACGGACGGCCACTAACAAGTTGAAGACGAAAGCTTTCATACAAAGTCATACGTTGGTCGAGTCAAGCAGGCTGCTCAAGGAGTTTGCTTCACTTCAACCAAAAACGAAAGCGCAAATCTATTTTCTACATTTGAAGATATATTAATATGGCAACCGGCGATAATCAGAATGCGACGCCGTCAACCGCTCACATCATTCCCATGGTGACAGCCGCTCCTATGCATGGCGAACGACCGTCGAAATTTAGCGGCACCGACTTCAAAAGGTGGCAACAAAAAATGTTGTTCTATCTTACGACTCTCTCTCTTTCTCGATTTCTTTCGGAGGACCCGATGACCGTCCCCGAAGGTGAGACCGACGCTCAAAAGCGTGCGGCCTCGGATGCATGGCATCATAGTGATTTCTTGTGTAGAAATTACATTCTAAACGGACTAGACGATTCCCTTTACAATGTCTATAGTCCGATTGAAATGGCAAAGGAATTATGGAATTCCTTGGAGATAAAGTACAAATCGGAAGATGCCGGGAGTAAGAAATTTCTCGTTGGCAAATTCCTGAAGTATGTAATGGTCGACACCAAATCGGTGGTGAGTCAAGTGCAAGAAATTCATATTATTCTTCACGACTTGTCGGCAGAAAAAATTAATCGTGAACGAGGCTTTTCAAGTGGCCGCAATAATTGAAAAGTTGCCGCCTATGTGGAAAGACTTCAAGAACTATCTTATGCATAAACGTAAGGAAATGCGACTCGAAGATTTGATAGTTCGACTCCGGATTGAGGAAGACAACCGAAAATCCGAAGCAAAGGCGAAGCGAAGTGAGTTCGAGGCTAAGGCAAATTTGGCCGAGCCAAGCTTCAGCAAAAAGCGCAAGCAACCCACGGGTGGAAAGTCCACGGGTGGTAAGCAACCCCAAGCAAGCTTCAAGAACTTTAAAGGAAGCTGCTATAATTGTGGTAAATCTGGGCATCTTGCAAAGGACTGCCGACTCCCAAAGAAAGTTAGAGAAAACGCCCATATGGTCGAGAACAAATCAATTCACAATGATTTATCAGAACAAGACCTCACGGCCGTGATCCAAGAAGTTAATTTGGTTGATAATCCACGAGAATGGTGGATCGATACGGGAGCAACTCGGCACATTTGCGCCGATAAAAATATGTTTTCGTCCTACACCCCGACTGACGGAAGGAAGCTATTCATGGGAAACTCTTCGACATCTGACGTCGTGGGGACAGGCAAGGTGGTGCTAAAAATGACATCGGGCAAAAAACTAACGCTAACGGAGGTGCTGCATGTCCCAGACATCCGGAAGAATTTGGTGTCAGGCGCTCTTTTGAGCAAGGCTGGCTTTAGATTAGTCTTTGAATCTCATAAGTTTGTTTTGACTAAGAATTGTATCTTCTTAGCTAAAGGGTACCTAAATGAGGGCCTTTTTAAGATGAATGTGATGAATGTAATCCGCCAAGAGGCGAAGAATAAAGAAAGTATTTCTTATTTGTTGGAGTGTTCTAATCTGTGGCATGATAGACTTGGACACGTAAACTTTAACACAATTAAAAGATTGGTGAATCTAGATTTGATACCAAAAGTTAAAATCGATTCTCATAACAAGTGCGAAACTTGTGTTGAAGCAAAAATGGTAAAAGCACCGTTTAAGCCAGTGGCTAGAAGCACGAATCCACTCGAATTAATTCACACCGATATTTGTGATTTAAAGTTTGTGCAAACTCGAGGTGGAATGAAATATTTTATAACATTTATTGATCATTGCACAAGGTATTGCTATGTCTACCTACTAAAGAGTAAAGACGAAACTTTAGATGCTTTTAAGAAGTATAAAGCAGAGGTCGAGAATCAACTCACTCGAAAAATTAAGGCGATTAGAAGCGATCGCAGAGGCGAGTATGTGGCCCCGTTTGACGAAATATGCAAAGAGTCTGGTATTATTCATCAAAAAACGGCGCCGTACTCACCTCAATCTAACGGAATAGCTGAAAGAAAGAATCGAACTCTAAAGGAGATGATGAATGCGCTTTTAGTAAGCTCGGGTCTACCCCAAAATTTGTGGGGGGAAGCGATTCTTTCAGCAAATTCTATACTTAATAAAATACCCCATAAAAGTCGGGACGAAATGCCATATGAACTATGGAAGGGACACAGGCCTACCTATAAATATTTAAAAGTGTGGGGGTGTTTGGAAAAAGTCGAAATACCAAAGCCGAAACAGGTCAAGATAGGACCTAAAACTATTGATTGCATATTTATCGGTTATGCTAATAATAGCAGTGCTTATCGATTTTTGGTGTATAAATCGGAAAATTCAGAGTTCAATAATGGAATGACTATTGAATGTAGAAATGCGGTGTTTTTTGAGAATATATTTCCCCTTAAAAATAAGGAAGAAATAATTTCACGAAAGAGAACAGCTGACGAGGTCGAGCTACCTCATAAAGGTGAGGAAGAACCTAGGCGAAGTAAAAGGACTAAGGTGCCGAAATTCTTTGGTCCTGATTTTACAATTTATATGGCAGAGGATGAACCACGAACTATTCGTGAAGCTTTGGCAAGTCCAGAAGCACCTCTTTGGAAAGAAGCTATCAATAGTGAAATAGAATCCATCATGTTTAATAATACGTGGGAGTTAGTTGATCTCCCTCCGGGTTGCAAACCTTTAGGATGCAAGTGGATCCTTAAAAGGAAATATAAGACGGATGGAACTATTGATAAATATAAAGCCCGATTGGTTGTAAAAGGGTTTAAACAAACAGAGGGATACGATTTCTTTGATACGTATTCTCCGGTGACTAGAATCACATCTATATGTGTATTAATTGCGATTGCATCCTTGCATGACCTTTAAATTCATCAAATGGACGTGAAAACGGCCTTCCTAAATGGGGACCTCGAGGAAGAAATTTATATGGAACAACCCGAGGGGTTCATTGCACCCGGAAAAGAGGCCAAGGTGTGTCGATTAATTAAGTCTCTTTATGGACTAAAACAAGCACCTAAACAATGGCATGAGAAGTTTGACAAAACGATGCTATCAAATGGTTTTAAAATCAATGAATGTGATAAGTGCGTCTACATTAAAGGTACCGCTGATTCATTTATAATTAGAGCTGTCAAATTGGCGGGGCGGGCCAGGCCGGCCCGCCGCCCGCCAAAGCCCGCCGTCCGGCGGGGCGGGGCGGGACGGCCCGCCGTTTGGCGGGCCCTAAAAATAGTTGAATTTATTAAAAAAATTGTTGAATTTATTAAAAAAATTAGATAGAAATATGCAATTAATTATTTTTAATTAATAAACATGATAATAATTAGATGATTTATTAATTAAATATCTAATTAACTTAATATTTATTATAGATTTAGTATATATTATATAATATATATAATACCTTAAATTGGCGGGCCGGCCCGCGGGCTAGCCCGCCCCGCCCCGCCAAAGCCCGCGACCCGCGGCCCGCGCGGGCTGGCCCGCTCAGGCCCGCCCTTCAGCGGGCCTAAAAAATTGCAGCCCGCCCCGCCCTTTTGGCGGGGCGGGACGGGCCGGTCCGCGGGCCGCGGGCCGGATTGACAGTACTATTTATAATCGTGTGCCTTGTACGTAGACGACATGTTGATCCTTGGAAAAAATAATGATTTAATTGCAAGTACCAAGAATATGTTGAAAAAGAATTTCGACATAAAAGATATGGGAAAAGCCGATGTT
Organism: Craterostigma plantagineum; assembly: GCA_027422505.1. Taxonomy (NCBI): domain Eukaryota; kingdom Viridiplantae; phylum Streptophyta; class Magnoliopsida; order Lamiales; family Linderniaceae; genus Craterostigma; species Craterostigma plantagineum. The sequence continues at coordinate 48,291 of JAPQWV010000984.1, forward strand.
ATCTTAGGAATTAAACTCGCTAGGAACTCGGAAGGAATTGTTTTATCACAATCCCATTACGTTGAAAGTATGTTGAAAAGGTTCAATGCGTTTGACAGACCTCCGGCTAAGACGCCTGTTGATTTAACTCAACACTTGGCTAAGAACCGAGGTGAACCAGTTTCTCAGCTAGAATATTCTCAAACAATTGGGAGCTTGATGTACTTAATGAACTGTACGTGCCCCGATATAGCCTATTCAGTGAGCAAACTAAGTAGGTTCACAAGCAACTCCAGCGACGATCACTGGAGTGCTCTTATTAGTGTACTAGGGTACTTAAAGCACACTATGAGCTTGGGAGTTACGTATACGAGATATCCCGCAGTGCTTGACGGGTACTGCGATGCAAATTGGATATCAGATACAAACGACTCAAAGTCGACTAGTGGATACGTGTTCACTATAGGTGGAGGAGCCGTGTCTTGGAAATCATCTAAGCAAACGTGTATAGCTAGATCCACGATGGGGTCTGAGTTTATAGCTCTAGATAAAGCCGGGGAAGAAGCTGAATGGCTTAGAAATTTCTTAGAAGATATTCCGTGTTGGAATAAACCGGTGCCCGCCGTAATGATACATTGTGACAATCAATCGGCGATCGGAAGGGCACAAAGTAGTTTGTACAACGGTAAGTCTCGACATATACGTCGGAGGCATAATACAATAAGACAATTAATCTCGAATGGGGTTGTTTCGGTTGACTATATAAAGTCGAAGGAAAACCTAGCGGATCCGCTTACCAAAGGCATAAATCGAGATCAAATGTACAAACTGGTTAGTGGAATGGGTTTAAAATCCACAACATAAGAACAGTCTTAGCGGTAACCCAACTTGAGAATCGGAGATCCCGAAACCTTGGTTCAATGGGAAAACTAAGTTTTGACAGTTCAGTGAAACACTTGAAAACTACACTCATTCCAAAGAACCGTCAAGTGTGAAATCTGCCTAACTGGTGAGGTTAAGTCTAGGACTTTTAATGATTGCTATACCTAAGGGTGAAGTAAGGCATGATACTTTTTATAGGAGAATCACCTTTGTAAGTGAATAAGTAAAATGACCGCTTATAAACGAACACTTACTAAACCGAGATATGGTCCAATGCCGAAATGGACACAACGTGAGAACAAGAAATTGTTAAAACTGTCATTGTGTGAGTATTGTTGTCTTGGTGCACACAAATGGCCGGTAAGTTCAAAGCATCGCGCTACTAACCGTACAGTGTATTCGATAATATTTCACTAGAGAAGATTCAAAGCCACAAGCTATCTTTCTTGATGCAATGGTAGTTCGTCGGGACTTTCAAAAATTGTAAACATGCATTTATTTCATTCATGTGGGGATTGTTAGGAAAATGTGTGAATGAAATTAATACTAAGAGGTATATTTGAAAAGGTGTACTAATTAAGCAAAACGTTCATAGGAATTCATTAATATAAAGATGCATTTCTTCATGAATAGACACATGCAAAAGGTCACTTCTCTTCATAATGAAAACCTACACCTATAAATACCCCACATGAGTTAGCATTAAAAATCATTCAAAAGCATACAAAAATTCTCCACATTTCACTCATAGCACTTGTGTTCTTGTTAGTCCCAAAGCAAGAGTATTCGTTCGTCGAAGTTTGGCGTATTTAAGATACCGCTATATTCCAAACGTAAGTCGTTGTATCTCGGAGGCGTTTACTGTAAACCGTGGGTATTAGCGGTATAATTTCGTCTTCAAGAGAGCGTGTATCACGTGCCTCGACTTGTGATTTGTTCACACCATTACCGCTGAAATTTATTTGCGCTTTCAACCCGAAGATAAAGGTGCTGACCGACGGCCACTAACATTTTGTTCGTGTGATATGTGGCGTAGATGATGTTAGAAGTTGGAGAATCGTTCTCGACAATGCTGTTCAGAATTCTTTTTTCTAACGTTAAATCAAAGGTTTGCAATTTGAATTTCGCGAGTCTTCTTTTAGTATTTTATTCCAAGCTAAATGAGTATCGAAATAATAGCACAATAAGATCTTTTTTCCTAACATGTTCGAGGAAATTCCTACCCTAAAATGGTTCAACTTCCCGTTCATTTCATTTCTCTTTGTCTTTTCTTTTGTTCATCGCAAATTTGAATACAATTCATATCGAATAAAGACCAAATTGATTTCCGTCAAAAGATCGACGTGGAGAATGTTCCTTAAATAGCGTCCATTTCAACATTCGAAACAAAACGAAGAAAAAGATGCAATACAAATGAACTTGTCATGTGAACCTTCAAGAGAATCACTTGTACCTTTTTCCATTTCAAAGTCCATGTTAAGTCCTGACTGGTTTTGCTGAAGGATCCTTACCGATGAGGTACCTTGGAGTACCTATTTCACCAACTAAATGGAGCAAGCAAGACTGCGAGGTCCTGGTGAGTAAAGTAGCTATGAGGATCACTTACTGGACTTCAAGGAACCTCTCTTATGCAGGCAGGTGCTGTCTGATCAATTCAGTGCTAATGTCCTTACATAACTACTGGGGGTCAATGTTTGTACTCCCAACCAGCGTAATCAAAAAAATTGATCAAATCTGTCGAGAGTTTCTATGGGGCAGAGGTGTGGGGGGCAGGATTAAAGCCTTGGTGGCTTGGGATACAGTCTGCCTGGAGAAGGGCTGGGGGGGTCTGAACATAAAAGATTGTGGTACCTGGAATTATGCTAACATAGGCAAACTGATCTGGGACATCTCCAGGAAAAAAGACAATCTATGGATCAAGTGGCTACACAGCTGTTATTTAAAACACACTGACTTGTGGGGCTATCGACAGGCAGGGGCAGGCGCTGGCAGTGGAACCAGCTCATCAGAGTTCGAGACATGTTCCGAGAAGGATACAGAGATGGCGTATGGAAGGCAACAAAGGATGGCTGTTATAATGCTAAATCTGGCTATTTTGGCTAAAAGGCCCGCGGGAGAAAATGGTAGTGGCAGCTGTAATGTGGAATCGTTGGACTATGCCTAAACATGCATTTATCCTTTGGCTCATTATGCATAAGAAATTACTAACGAGGGACAGATTGGCTCAGTGGGGGATTGCTGTCACTGACAAAAGATGTGTGCTGTGCTCGCAGGCTGAGGAATCTATTCCACATCTGCTGTTCGAGTGTGCATATAGCAAATGCATTATAGATGAGGCTAGTAGCTGGTTACACATTGATATTCCCATATCTCTCGGAAGCTGGGGCAGTAAACTAGTTCGATTGTCGAAAAAGAAGAGTATAATCCCCAGGATCCAAATAGCTGGTGTGGCAGCCATTGCCTATCTAATATGGAAGGAGCGTAATGATAGAATCCATGGTGCAGGTGCCAAGACAGCCCTGGAACTGTTAATAAGGTTCAAGAGGAGTTTCAAGACTCAAGTGCTTGGAATGCGGTTTGCGAAGCCGTCGAGAAGTGGAGAGATTTTATTAACCAGTTGTATCTCACATAAATCGTAGTGTGGATTGGAATAGCATGTGCTGATGTTTGAACTTTGTGCCACGTGGTAATGAAAATACTTATTACCAAAAAAAAAAAATCCATGTTAAGTCAAAATTAAAAAAAAAACTAAATAAATAATTGTAAATGAGCAAAGTATCGCAAAGTCAATGATAGTTGATATACATGTCACTAATATCAATAAATTTAATTCTACCCTTTGTGATGCATGAACCATAATTTAGGTTCAACTTGTTGGTTATCGTGTAAGAAGAAAGAAACACCATCCATCCAATATATTGATTCGCATCGGCTCAAAGTCAATAAGCATCTTTTTTCACATATGTATTTATTAGATAACAAATCTGTAAATCAAGATCTACTTTGTGCCCAGAAGTTGTTGGTAAATTTAGCTATTCAAAATCTAAAAAGGAGTTCATGCTTAAAAGTGTAGAATTATTATATAATAATTTCTGACCAATTGGTCAACTGAAGTTGCGGCCGAATTAAATTCCTTGGAGTTGGAATTGCTGGAGATATGCGTTAGGGTGTCCACAACAATAACACACCCATAATACTGCCACATCAGCTTTTCACTATATTTTTCTATATTTTATTCTATAACACTTTTATTCTATTTTTTCACAATAATAACACTACTATAACACGGACCCACAACTATAAATAAATAATTTCTTTTTCTTTCTCCCACTTTCTCTCTCCTTTTAATTCCTATAACACTGTGTCATAAATATGACACAATATCATATTCATGACACATCCACAATGGTGGTGTGTCATATAAAGTGCCAAATAACCACATATGACACACCTATAAACCACCATCCTAAAATCCCCAATTTCTTTATTCTTTAATTTTTGCTGTGACATACTTATTAAATGGGGAAAAACGAAAGAGAAAAACCCCATTAAAAGTGGGACCCAAAAGTCTATGGATAGAGATGGACTCTATATTAGTCTCTTATCTAACATTTTTAATAGAATATTAAAAATATCAAAACAGACACATCTTTATCCCACTCCTTTTAGGATAAACCAGGGTCCACACCACACTGACATCCACTTTCGAGCACGTGGCGGTCACGTGCCGCCGCGAGATTACATTGCACGCACTATGATGCATGACTTTGACACGTGGCAGAAATGCGGGTGGTGGGACGAGGAAAATGAAGAGCGCGAAATACGCTTTCGTCCAAAACCTCAAGTAATGTGCTGCCAATTTGGGCATCATATTGTTTTAATTTACATCGTATGCCATTGAGCACATTGTATTTTCTCCTTTGTAATATAATTCCTTCATATCGTTCTTCTCTATTCTATTTTATTAAACGGATTAGATTAGACTGCTCATTTGGTCAGTCAATTTCACCAAAAAATTTAATAATAAAATTAAAAATCACCAACTAACTCTATTTACTATATTTAGTTATATTTTTAGTTAATTATTATATCATTAATCTTATAATATCTAATTTTAAGTTAATTATTATATCTCAATCTTATAATATATTAAATTATAATTTCCAATAATTTAAAATAAATTTAATATTTTTTTATTTATATATTATAGCTCACACTGGATGTGTCACATTTGGAAATTGGATGTGTAAGGTGTACTAATAGCATTTTGGATTTAGGTGGGATGTATCTTTCCCGTCTGGTTTTTTCAATGCATGGAATAAAAAATAAATACGCAATTTTATAGTCCATCGTTTTCTAAAGATTTGACCATTTAAGTGTCTGTGCGTCCTGCAAATTATAGAGCGTAATTCTATACACACCCCTTACATTCTATTTAAATCCCATATTAATTATCACAAATTAAATGCATCATTAATTGCACTTTCTTGAAGAAAAACCACGTTTAACAAATAACTTTCCATAATATTTATTTTATATTTTAATTTTTCAAAAACACAATATGAGGAATATCATGTATCTAGAAAATTTTATATTGGACTAATAAAGTCCTTATTCTTTTTGCCAGCAATTATTTCTTACCATTAACTAAACAAACTAAATCATAACGATATAAACTTATAAAGATTTTCAACAGAAAAAAGTCCATATCTTATGTAATATAAAAACATATACAAAAGCCAAAATTGCAAAGCCTTTTTAATACTACTATTATTCCGATATTTGATAAGTTAGTAATTGATTTATAGAACATTTTTTTCATATTAAATCTATTGTTATTTATTTCCCATGTACTTTGTCGTGTGTATTCAGGAAATGACTTTTACCGAAAAATGTATATGATTATTTTTTAATAAATAAATTACAATATTAATATTGATTTTTTTCGTTTAAGGGCTATTTGGTAAAAATTAATATTGATAATTTAAATATTAAAATGTGTGAGTTAAATATAAATTGTTGATTAATCTTTAAGTATCACATGTCTAATAAATAAATGAATTAAATATGATTCTTGATTCCAATGTTGTAAAAAAATGAATAAATACTTTTGCAAATTCCAAGGTCTTTCTCACCTACACTTGCCCAACCACCGGTTAACCGTAACCAGCGGTTGGTAACCGGCAGTTGGCGGTTAGTCCGGCCATCTACCCGGCCGGGGGCGGTTGAAGGTCCGCCCCCGGTTGACAGTAATCCTAACCGGCGGTTGACTAACCGCCGGTTACGGTTGACCGGCGGTTTTGCACTCTCTAATTTTTTTTGGATTGAAAATTCAGGTTTGAATAAATGTTCGGTGTATTATTTGGTGAAAGTTGAATTATATATCGAAACGTAGTATATAATTTGTAAGACACTTTATGAAAAATGTAATACAAAACATTTTACGAAAAAAATGTGTTACAAAATTTTTATTGAACCAATTACAATACATTAAATTAAAACAAAATATGCTGAGAAGTTTCCTTTTCAGTCTCCGTCCGATCCGAATCCAATCTCCGCTAATCTTTAAGCCATGGAGGGAAAGCAGTGAATGAGCCATGGAGCCGTGACGAATCAAGTATGATCCCTCAAAACATCCATAGCTCACACGTTGCTAACGCGCCTGCACTTACCGAAGCGCCGAAGCCCCTCCTTTTTGAAATCTTCTTTCTTTTGAAAAAAAAAGCGTAAACATAAGTTAGATTAGATGTTTAATTAAATAAAGAATAAAAATTAGTTAAAGATCTAATATTTACTTATTATTATTATTTTTTTTTTATGTTCTAACTGCCAGTTAACGGCCTAATCGGCGGTTTTCCAACCGGCGATCATGGACCAACCGCGCCGTAACCGGCGACCCACGGTTGCCGGTTACGGTTGGTGCCGGTCGGTTCCGTAACCGGCGGTTACAACCTATTCTCACCCGTAAGGCGTGCCAAATAGTAGCACACATTGTAAAATGTATTATAGTGTTTTCCAAAATATACGCAATTTTATGAAGTCCATACTCCATCTCCATCGTTGTCTAATTACTCATTTCTTCAAATCTCTGGCACTTCAATAAACTATTAATTTAGTTATGCATCTATTACAACATAGTTCCTCCATTTATCCTATATGTTAGCAAACTCAATATTTCGTGAACAGTGTGAACCGTGCACGTGCAGTATATTGAATATTGATGAAACGGTGACACATTTAATTATGGGGTTTTAATTAAAATAGGGCTAATTCAAGCCATATTCATTAAAATAGGGGTAACGGGACGGAAATTATTACAATCGAGGGAAACGTATCCATTGGCCGCGGCGCCGCAACCATTAGACGCGGCGGCCGACGTGGCACGGGTAACCCTCGCAAAAATTTAGGTGGGCCCGGCTGGGCCCGCGAGTGGCCCGCGTCGCAGTTATTGGACGCGACGCCGTGTTTAATAAGCGCGAAGTTTGACCTAGACACAGTAACGGCCACCCACTAAACCCACTAACGACCCACTAACGATGGCCCATACGATAATGGGTCATCGTCGCTGTTAATGGATGCGGCGTCGCGTTTATTGCATGCGACGTCGCGTTTAATTAATGCGGCTTTTTCCCCTATTTAAAGCCGCTCGATTTCGTTTATCAATTCATAAAATTTCATACATATCCAATATGGTGTCTAGAAAAATTCACATAGTTGTTTATTATGGCGGTGAAATCATACACGGATCAAACACCATACAGTATAGTCTTCAACCCATTGGTTATCGACGAATTCGTCGCGATACCAATTTCGAGCAATTTCTTAGTATGCTGTACGACATGACTTCTGTCGACAGCAATGCTTTCTTTTTAATCGTTCGTGCGAAGAACGAATACTATCAACACTCACAACTGTATCATAATCTCCTGCTATTGTCTAGTGATGCATCTTCTTCGGTGGGCATCATCCGCACTCGCGGACGGATAATAACGGGCTGCACGGGTAATATACGAATCCATGCCCATACCTACACAAAATTTAAATTAGTATGTATACACCTCAAGACAATTCAATTACACAAGCTAAATCACCTGAAGCAACCGTAGAGCTCCACCGATGTTCATCTTCTGACGCTGACACGAAGTACATAGCTCTCCGTACAAGAAAGCCAGCACGGCACTGCCCCAACTGTACGTGTGCACGGCGTGTATGTCTTCGAGCAACGGGAGTAAGGTCATGGACGTCGAGCTGCCGCTGGAGTCGGGGAAAAGAACCGATCCCATGAGTAATAGCGCATATGCACGTGCCCGCTGGTCAACCTCATAATCTGAGCTGTGATCATCGATCTCGTTGGCTTCTAGCCAGTCTGCAAATTTCCTCAGCGACACCTTCGTCCCGGTGTACGCCCCCACAGCAGGTCTGTAACCAGTCAGCTCCTCCAAGTAATCGAACCACTGATCCTGCGTCCTGTGCTGGATAACACCACTGACCGAGTGACCATCAATGGGGAGTCCCCACAGCACACCGACGTCCTCAAGAGTGACGGTGGCCTCACCCACAGGCAAGTGGAACGTATGCGTCTCCTTCCTCCACCTCTCTACGAGGGCCGTGATCAAGTGTGGATCTAACTTCTGAGATCCACAACTATACACGCCGTAGAAGGACATGGCATGCAACCTCTCCAGAATACGACCGTGCAACCGCACCGGTCGTGAAACTTACCCCAGACAACACTCTGCAAACCCCTAACGGTCAAAGGCATGTCGAGGGCACCATCAGCATTGGATACATCGTTACAACGATGACTATCCTGGAATATCAACAGCGATCGATCGATCGGACCGTAGTATTCGTACGTATCCATCCTAAATTGAAAGTTCACAAGTCAATATCGCCACAAATATCAACAAACAAACAGAACATCAATACATAAATTGAATCACGTATCGAAAAATCAACACAATCAAACTAGAAAACCCTAATTTCAAAATTAGATTACAAATTTGGGGAAAATTTCAAAATCGAATCAAATATCTAAAAATTGACGTGTTATATCAATCCAATAAGCAACTCAAGATATCTAAACCATACATTATATCAAGAACATAGGTTTAAATCACAACTTCAACCGAATTTAACGAAATTCGAAAATAAGATATTGTAGCAAATTCTTACTCAATTTGAAGATGACGAGGAAGAATAAAGCTACGTCGTGGATCGTCGGGGTATGTCGTTGCTTTCCTTAAGTTCACGGACCGCTTGAAACGAAGAAGAGCAGCTATGGAGGAAGAAATCGCGAGGGAGAAGAAAGAAAAATGGGGAAGAAAGGTCACGGGTTTATTAAACCCGTCGTCGCGTCTATTAGACGCGACGCCGCACCTACTAACCGCGACGGCCCGTTAAAGGGCCCAATACTTAAATGATTCGATTGAGGCCCGTTTCGATCCGGGCCGAGCACGCGTCGCGGCTATTAGCCGCGACGTCGCGTTTAATAAACGCGTTTCCCTCTATTTTATTAATTTCGTCCTAAACAACCCTATTTTATTGAATATGGGCTCAAAGGGCCCCATTTTAATTAAAAAGCCTTTAATTATTGTAGTCTAGCAGTATAATGAGCAATAAATGATAGGAAATGGATAAGAGTGGATATAGATTATATGGTATTAATTATTTACTTTATTTTACCATCTCCATTATTAGGGGAAGCATGGTCACGGATTGTCACGTACGTAATAGTATCTGTACTCCAATGGGACTCTATATCGAACACTGATATTGTGTTGATAAGCAGAGATACTCTAGATGTAGAGTACAACAATATTCAACACAAAAATTGTGTTGTACTTTTTCTTATTTAATTTATTTAATAAAAATATTTTAATTATATTTAATTATTTGATATTCGTATAATAATAAAAGTAAAAATGTTAATTTCCTTTTATTTATTTATATTTTTGTTTTAATTTAATAAAATTATAATTAAATAATATGCTAAGTTTATAAATTATAATTTTATTGACTTTTTAATTATTTTAAGGGGAAATTATAAAATTAGGTCACTAAGTATACATGTTTTCATTTTTGGGTCACTATTTTTGATAATTGCAAAAGTAGGTCACTAACTTTTCATGTGAAAACAATTTTGGGTCATTTTTCAATTTTGACCCAAAATTGAAAAAATCTAAACTTAGTGACCCAAAATCGAAAAAATATATTCTTAGTGACCTAATATTGAAAAATGACCCAAAATTATTTTCACATGAAAAGTTAGTGACCTACTTTTGCATTATCAAACATAGTGACCCAAAAACGAAAACTTGTATACTTAGTGACCTAATTTTATAATTTTGCCTTATTTTAATATGAAATATAATATAGAAATTTGATTTTTAGAGTAGAAAATAGAGTTAATGGGTTGGCGTGAAAATTAGTATATAAAATAGAGTTTATGGGTTGGAGTGAAAGCATTGTAGTACCTGTATTATTGTGCAGACTTAACTGTATTTTAACGCTGCGGGTTGGAGATGCTCTAATAGAGAAAGTCTAGTTAGAGTACACACAATTTTCAACATAAAAATAGAGTTTCCATTTATATTTTATTTAATAAAACATATTTTAATTATATTTAAAAAATTTGATATTCGATAAAAATTAGAAAATTTTTGTTTATTGATCTTAATTTGATAAAGTTATAATTAAATAATATGCTAAATTTATTTTTTATTTAATTTTTAAAAATTAATAATAATAATATATTGCCTTTTTAATAATTACAATATAAAGTTAATAAGCCAGTTATGATAGTAATATATAGGAATTTGATTTTTAGAGTACGGAGTTAACAGTTGGAGTAAAAAACTAGTGTAGAAAATAGAGTTTATGGGTTGGAGTAAAAGCAACGTAGCAACTGTAATGCTGTGTAAAATTAACTGTATTTTTGTGTTGTAGGTTTGGGATGCTCGTCTAGTTAATATGTATAAGATATATATGTGTATTATTTATTTCACAACAGGGGCTCTTAAGTCTTAACTTCCTTTTGATGTTTTTCTTCCAAATTTAGAAATTTAATCTCACATTTCTGAATTACTACAGAAACTCCATTAATTTTTCTTTTTTCTTTTCCTTATTTCAGCCGGACAGTAGCAGTCCATTTTCTTGGACAAAATATATTTAGACCAACTACACACACGTTGAAGTCAGCAGGACAGAATAGATAGTACAAAAATACCATTGGATTGACATTAAATAAATAAATGTAAAATGTGGCTAGAAAACTAGTGTTTTATGCATTTCATGCATATCCAAATAATAAATATATCCACTACTTTATTAAACAATAAGAAATTAAAACACTTGTCAGAAATAGAAATGTTTGTTCACAAGAAAGCAAACCTGTAACAACATTTGCAAGGAAACTGCACCACCATGGGTGAATAGGGCCCTTGAGGATTGTGTAATCAACTAACTATACACTAATGCTATCCTAATATTACATAATTGAAATAATATTTTATGTTACACCTGATTAATACGGACAGGTGTGGACCCTGGATTCTATGCCCGAAGGCGTAAAAATTTATTTTGGTCCAACTTAACCGACTCAAGAAAGAAAAGAAATATTTTATAGACATATATAATATACAAAAATTTATACGTAATTTTATTCTAACATTCAAATAAAATTTGGTCCAACTTAACCCAGTTAACAAAGAATATATAAATCTTATATATATATATATATATATATATAATATACATGAGAAATTTGTACTTGATCTTATGTCTAAAATTCAAATTAAAGATAAATATATAATTTAGTCTTTTATTTCTGTCGGAAATCTACACATAAATACCCAATAGGAAAAAAATCTGCAACTTAGGTACCTTGTCAGAACTATTTTATAGCTAGGTACCCAGTTCAATAAAATTTTTACACTTAGGTACCTAATCATCTAAGATTACGAAAATACCCTTATTAAATGATTTAGAATTTCATTTCAGCTTTTTTTTTTTCTCTGCAAAATCCGACCTTCAGCTCGTCGTCGACGATTTCTCTGACCAACTCCGTCTGCTCGTGCCGGTGCCGGACAAGGATCGAAGACCCTATTGAACGTTGGGTTCTCGATTTTTGGGGCTGATTTTGTCAGGTAAGTTTTTCTTTTGGTTTGGGTTATGTTAATCGATTTTGGGCATTTGTTCAAGGTTTATCCCAAATTCGGGAGCTTAATGCGATCCAAGAGCTCCATATAAGAGTGGAATGTTAGGATTTGATAGTTATTGAGGCTAATCCGTCGAGATTTCGATTTTCTTTTATGTAACTGTTACGACGTACCATTTCCTATGAATATAACGTACCATTGTATGTTGTGTTACCGTACCTAAATACATTATGTGACACAGTCCGATTGGACATTTGTTATGTAGTATCTTTATGTATTTATTACGTACCAAGTAACATGTCTATACGTTACCAAATGTCCAGTTATGCAGTCCCAATCTAAACTATACACTGTCCCATTTTAACAGGTTGCCATATTATCTGAAAATATGGCGTGATGGCAGGACGTTATTTGCAATGTGTGAGTATAAAAGGGAGTCTCCCTTACTATTAATCAATGAAGCAACGACGCTTATCGATATATACGTATCCCTCCAAAGAAGGTGGTCGGATATCGATTCCCTGCATGACTCAATAAAGTATCAAGTTCCGTTCCAAAGTTTGTACTCGACATTGAAAGAAAATACGGATGTTTTCAATATGTATCAGCTGTTTATACGATACAAATTTTCAATGATACCGATGAAAGTGGAACGTGCCGATGAATGTGGTACAAGTGGCCCGACGAACATGTTTGTTTTTATTTTAAGTTGTTAAACTTTAAATTTTGGGTTTTCATATTGATGATTGATAGAATTACTTGTAGTACGGAAGAGAACGGAGAATCCGTGGAGTTTGATTTTGAAAGAAACACAGTAGATGCATGGAGTCATTGCATTCGGGGAGATGGACAAATCTTTAGGGATGCAGATGAATTTAGACGGAATTTGAAGAACTACTCCATTGCGATCCGAAGAAACTTTGTATATGCAAAGAACGAGCGTAAGAAAATCATTGCCGTTTGCAAGGATGAGACGTGCAAGTGACGGATATATGCTTCGCGTTATAAATGTGACAATTCGTTTGCGATTCGGAGATCCAATCTACAACACAGTTGTGGTGAAGATACTCTTAGGAGTCGTGATCATCCGTGAGCGGACGCGCCGTGGGTAGGGAACATAGTGAAAGAGAGGGTCCGAGACGAGCCATCGTATCGTCCCGGTGCCATGGTTAAAGACATCCTAAGGGACTATGGAGTTGAAGTGGGGTACCATAAGGCGTATAGAGGCAAAGAAAGTGCAATTCGTAACATATATGGGTTGGATAATGGTATGTTTGATCAGTTGAGGTGGTATTGTAATGCCGTTAGAGAAACCAATCCGGGTAGCGTGGCTGAGTACGATGTATACCCTCACGACAACAAGTTTCGTCGGCTCTTTATCTGCTTCCACGCGTGTCTCGTAGGCTTTGTTCGTGGATGTCGGTCGCTCATAATTGTTGATGGTACTCACATTAAGACCAAGTTTAAAGGAGTGCTCGTTACGGCCGTCGCAAAGGATGCAAACGAAGATTTGTTCACGGTTGCCTTTGGCGTTGTAAGCGTCGAAAATGATGAAAACGGGAGTGGTTTTTTGCTAAATTGAGGAGCATGTTTCATCATTACCCGTCAACATTGAGGGAGCTGACGTTCTTCTCAGATCGGCATCCGAGTATTATTAAAGCTGTTTCTATATCATTTCCAGGAAGTCGTCATGCATATTGCTTGCGCCATTTGGTCGACAACTTCAAGAAAGAGGTACTTTTTAGTAATGTGCTCACTACATTAGTGATAACGATGCAAGTAATTTGTTCTTAATTTTTACAAGTGATGAAACATTACCCGAAGCACAACAAGAAACATTGGTCATCCGTGTTCAAAAAAGCGGCTTAAGCAACTACTTCGGTTCAGTTTCATAATCACATCGCCAGTATCATCGAGTCTATGCCAATTGCGCAGACTTTTATTGAGCGATCAGATCCAACATGTTGGGCAAATGCGTTATTCGACGGGAATAGGTGGGGAGTTATTAACAACAATCAAGCAGAGTGTTGGAATTCTTGGGTAAGAGAAGCACGGTCGTTGCCTGTAAAGGGAATGGTTGATACCATTCGCGTGAAAATCATGACGATGATGCACGAACGACGCGAGAGAGGAATGACCCTTGTTAGCGAGTTATGTCCAAAACAAGAAAAGAAACTTGTTCAGAATATCTATGCTGGTCGCACGTTGAAAGTGAGTAAATCTTCGAACGTGGCATTTGAGGTGGTCGGTGAAGATGGCTCATTTGCGGTGGACATCCAACAGCGGACCTGCTCATGCAGAGAATGAGAAGTCTATAGAATCCCTTGTAAGCATGCAGCAGCGTGTATTGCGACTATGAGACATTCTTTTTACGATTATTGTGATCCGTACTTCCGATGCCAGAAGTATAGAGATGCATATATGTCGATCATCAACCCTATTCCGACTCACGAGATGAATGCTCAAACCGATGATGGGAATTTCATTCGCGACCCGGACATCCGCGTTCTCCCCGGTCGCCGAAAGACACGGAGGATTCCATCTCAGGTAGATAGAAGATCCAACAAGTGTAAAATATGTGGGAAATACGGACATAATTGCCGTACTTGTACAGAAGCCGTAACGACGTAGCGTCCGTATTTTCCATGTATTTTGTCATTGCTTTTGTCCCATGACCTTTTGCGGTGTTGTTTTGTATGGTATTGGCTCATTCTTTTTGTCTCTGGATGCCAGTAAGTCATTGTTTTGTTCAAATGTGTCAATAGGATATGGCTCATTGTTTTTGTCCAAATTTGGTACTGTAAAGACTGCCAGTTTGGTATTGTAATTGATGCACGTTTGGTACAGTATTATATGTAAATCTGGTACTGTAATGAAGGCCAGTTTGGTCCCTACGACATGCAAGTTTGGTACGGTTATATATTACTCTTTGGTACTGTTATTAATGCCATTTTGGTACCCTAAGTCTTCATCATTTTGGTACCCTAGAAGACGTCGCTTTGCTACTGTATGCACATTTGGCACCGTAATATATGTTAATTTGGTACTGTGATGAATGCCAGTTTGGTACCCTACGACATGCCAGTTTGGTACCCTACGACATGCAAGTTTGGTACGGTTATATATTACTCTTTGGTACTGTTATTAACGCCATTTTGGTACGATAAGACATGCAATTTTGGTACTCTAAGACATGCAATTTTGGTATCCTAAAAGAAACCATTTTGCTACTGTATGCACATTTGGTACGGTTATATACAACTACTTTGGTACTGTTATTAATGCCATTTTGGTACTCTAAGACATGCAATTTTGGTACCCTAAAAGAAACCATTTTGCTACTGTATGTACATTTGGCACCGTAACATGTTAAGTTGGTACTGTGATGAATGCCAGTTTGGTACCCTACGACATGCAATTTTGGTACGGTTATATATTACTCTTTGGTACTTTATGCCATTTTGGTACTCTAAGACATGCAATTTTGGTACTCTAAGACATGCAATTTTGGTACCCTAAAATTAAAGTAACAAATGGTATTTAAGCCTTGACTATATTCCGTCACAAACGAAGCATTTCAACAAGTGTTCACGTGGAAGACAAGGATTAGACATTTTCTGACTTTTTCAGTAATGATTGCACACTTTTCTGACATTTTTCAGTGATGATTTGAGAGATTTCTGACATTTTCAGTCATGAGTTGGTCAGATTCTGACATACGAGGTATTAAATAATAAAAGTCAGCTCGTCTGACATGTCAGTGGCTTTCCTAAAATGTTTCATGTCATCAGTAATTTTGGGTACTGCAACCGTGGCTGATTTGGTACGCTTTAAACCAAAAGAGAGGTACCCCTACAAAGATATTTAAGGTACGGCGTCCCTTATATATATGATACGTCGTACTAGGGTTAGTATTTTTCGAGGTCGATCGAAGTACTTTTTCATCTCGAACCACCGTAGAACGATAATATATAGTATTAAATACGTTTCAGATCAAATTCGGTGCATTAAACCCCGCACGGATGAATTAAATCTTAAAATACCAAGATTCATTGTAGTATAAGGATAAAAGCAAGAACATCTACAACATGTTTTGAATAATTTGGTGAGTGCTAGATCTGTGAACTCGGTGCATTAGGCTTTCTTTTTTTTTTTTCGTTTCGTTATTGTTCGGTATTGTGAAAATAACGCAGGACAACGCGATTCGATTAGGAATGTATTCATTTTTCGATCGTATAACAAATGATACGATATACTTTCATATCTGGGTACCGTATATGTATAATTCTGGATACCATCAACATGCAGGTTATGGTACTATATATGTAAATGATAAGGTACCTTCTGTAAAACACAAGGTACCTTAGTGTACAACAGACAAGGTACTTCATGTGCTGTATATAAGGTACGGTATGTATATTATTAAGTGTACGGTTAACCTGCCTATTCTGGTACTCTATACGTAAAGGATAAGATACGGTCATACAATAACATAGAACAACACAACACAGCACACACTTGGCAACAAAAGGGTACCAAATTATCTCATTCCCAACTCAAACTAAGTAACCAAACTAAACAAGAGTCTCCAAAGAGTCTGACAGCATATCCCAGAAAATTAGTGAAAAAGATCTAACATACAACTACGCTCGTCACGTAAAATGCGAGCAGCCATAGACATCCATGCTGACTTCCTTGCCATACTTCTCGAAATCTGGGGTGTCGACAACGTACTCCTCTATGGTCAAACATGCGTGCACACCGCAGTCCACGTCGCCAAATTGGGGCCTATTGTACTCCGAATCCACGGTCTTCTTACATTGATAATTGTACTTCGCAGACCAATACTTCGTCAGGAAATCAGCCTGCACAAATTAAAAACGACATTAACGCATACCCGAACATAATCGACGAAATATGCCCAATGTTAAAACTTACGAAGGCTCTAGCGGCCCAGGTCATCTTATGCGAGGCCATCGGATCCCGCACGTAGAACTTTCTCTCACTCACCTTGTAGACGAGCACTCCCCAGTGGTTACCTGTATTCACAGGCGTCAACACGTATGATAATTCAGTCAACGCATGGCCATCAAGCCGCTCTAGCCATGCCCGACTACTCTCCGCCATCTCCTCGACGAACCTCTCTAGCTGATTAGCTTCCACCTTCCTCTTTCTCGACACCTTCTGTATCTTTGTCCAGTAGTCGACATGCACGAAACTTGGGAATACAAAGACGCTTGGTCTCCCGAAGATCCCCGCGGACCGCCGTGTCAAACAGTCGACGAAAGCGTCGATAACATTTGACTTAAGCAAATCCCGGAAGAGCAGCATATAGAATCCTTGTGCATCGACGGCGGCAATGTCGCTTTGCCAAACGACGTCGCTGCATAAGTATTAATTGCACATTTAAAAAGTAATCAAATGAAAACCATCGAAACATCGAAGAAAATGTACCTAAGCTACTTCGCTTTAAGGTACGCGTCGATGCACTGACGCTGCTCCGCATGGATCTCGTGCCGGGCAGCATAGTCAAGTCTGTCCGCGTACTTGGAGCAGTATGCAACCGACGGCTCTCGCTCAGACTCGGCGGCCTCGACATCAACCACAACAGCTTTGTTTTTTGCCTTACCCTTCTTCTGTGGCCGCTGAGGAGTTGAATCTGGTGTGAGAAAAGCCGAATTTCACCGTTTTTTACGATCGTTTCGGCCTCGCACCGTTCGAGCAATCGACGAGGCCTTAACGTCCTCAGCCTGAGACTCCGCGGCCTTATCCTCCTCGGCCTGATCCTCCGCACCCTTATCCTCCTCATCATCCTCTTGTGCTACTTCTTCACTAACCTCATCCTCCGCTTGATCCCCATCCCTATCCTCAACCTTGTCCTCCTCGGCCTTCTCCCCGTCGCTATGAGCCATCTCCTTGGGCATATCCTCACGGTCATTGTGACCCATATTCACATCCCTATCCTCAACCATGTCCTCCCCGGCCTTCTCACCGTCGCTATGAACCGTCTGCTCGGGCATATCCTCAGCCTCTTCCATGACCCTCGCCTCCTCGTTGGACGTATCAACCTTTGACGTCCCACCACTTGACTGTAGATCTCTTATAACCTCGTCCTTCAATCTCAACTCGGCTTCCAACCTCTCCACACGAGCATTCCACTCTAATTGAGATCTCGCCAACTCCCACATCAACGTTAACCACACATAATTCATTAAACAGTTACAAACAAAGCAAATAATACCTAAAAAGGTAGGGAATTTTATACCTCCGGCAGCAAATTTATCGGATGCACGAACTTCACTTCCTTCTTTGTTGGGTATATTGGGACGACAGATGCAATTGCAAGCAATTCAGCCTCCGCAGCGACTACGTCATTCGGAACTCTACTCTCTTCCCAATTGAACATTCGGGGAAACATATACATCTCCCGCTTCAGCGCCAACGAGGGCACGTGCTCATACACCCAAATCTGAAAGACGCCAAAGCATTATATTCATCAATAAACGCATAATCAAAAAGGAAAACTCACAACGTAATGGAGTATTACCATCAGCCCAATAGTGCACCCGTTCATCATTAGGCTGGACGAGTCGCTCCGCATCGAATTCGCAGCCATTTTCTTTATCTCGGCCACCAAAAAATCGTGTACCGCCCTTCCCCATGCGTACTCCCCCATCATGTCGACATCGTCGACGTACGCATTCACAAACTTTGGGTTTTTCGAATTCCCCATCGGGAATAATACAGAGTTAAACAAGAAAAGTACAAACAACCTGAGGAACTCATCCGTGTTCTCCCTCCCAAGCTTTCCGACAAACTCATTCAACAACTCTAAGATTTTTTTACGGGTTACATTGCCATTTTTCTTACCGAAAAGCCGTTCAACGGTTTTCGATTTCATCTTCGAATTTAGGTCCACGGGCTGTCCAACGTTATGCAATGCCATTACAACACTAAATTCCTGTGGGGAGCATACCACATTCGTATTCTCCCCCAACCTAAAAGTGTTCGCCTCTACACTATAACGCTTTATCAATGCCATGATTCGAGCAAACGAATGCGACATCTTAGGCATATCTAAAAAAAATGAAACGGGGACCTTCGTATAGCTTCTTTTTGATCAGGGGTCATCCTACCCTTCAAATTGCTAATGGTAGATCGAAAGAGCGTAGGATGGCACCTGGAAGACAGCTCAAATCCCTTCCGCGGAGGCATTTCTGCAAAAAAAGTAAAACTGTTAACAAGCAGTACCATTTTATTCACACAAGGGGTACCAATTTGGCCAAACAGAGGGTACCAAATGCATCGATAATGCAGTACCAAAAAAAATTGACACCATTTTCGAAAACCCCACTGCTAACAAGCAGTACCATTTTATTCACACAAGGAGTACCAGTTTCCAACACAGAGGGTACCAAATTCAGTCATAATGTAGTACCAAAACAGATTGACCCCATTTCAAGGTAACCACTAACAAGTAGTACCATTTTATTCACAAAAGGGGTACCAATTTCAAACATAGGGTACCAATTTCAGTGACAATGTCGTACCAAAAAAAATTAACCCCATTTTCGAAAAACCCACTGTTAACAAGCAGTACTATTTTGTTCACACAAGGGGTACCAATTTACCATAACAGAGGGTACCAAAAGCATGGATAATGTAGTACCAAAACAAATTGACCACAGTCGATAAAACCAATGTCAACAAGCATTACCATTTTACGCGCATAAGGGGTACCAAATTTCCTAAACAGAGAGGACCTAATGCAGTGATAATGTAGTACCAAAAAAATTGACCCCATTCGAACACTTTTGCCAAGTAGTACCATTTTATTCACACAAGGGGTACTAAAATGCCGAAAAAGACGGTACCAAATGCAGTTACAATATAGTACCACAATAAAATGACCCCATTCGAAAAAACAAAAATCGACCCATTCCAAAAAATCCCAAATGAAGCAGCCACGACGAAATGCACGCACAAAAAAGCGTAATCGACCAACAAATCATGCGCATTCCAAAAACACGCACAAAAAAACCCTAATTGTGACGAAATCCGACCACTTTACGGTAATACTGTGAAAGACTTACCAATCGATTTCAGAAGCTAATACAACGATGAACGACTGGAGTGACGACGTAGAATCTGAAGCCAAAAACACCCGGGTCGATCTGCCAAGGAATCGCAATTTGGTTTGGGGTGTGCGGTTTTTTCTTTTTTTTTTTATGACCGATCGTGAAATAAGAAACAAGGTAAGAGATGTAAAAAAACGAGTTCTAGTAGGGGTAAATCCGTCAGTTAGGTACCTATCAGTAAAATAAAATTCAACTAGGTACCTAGGTTAAAAATTACACTGACTAGGGACTGATCTGTCTAATTATTTTGAATGTAGGTATTTAAGTGTTGAATCCCCTAATTCTGTTGAAAATTAAAACTAAAAAGAAAAAGAAATAGGATAAATGTATAATTTTATCTTTTATTCCTGTTAAAAAATAAAACTAGAAGAAAAAATCAATTAGGATTTAATGTGAGGCCAAATGAAATTGAATAAATTTTGCTGTATGGCACCAACGACTAGACGAAATGACAACATCAATTAGCTATTTTTGTCTAATTATATTTGTCTTAATGCACCATAATTTCTACTTGTCAGTGGATCAGCTGGGGGTCAATGGGTCCCCAGCCCCTACGTGGATCCGCCCTGAATACGGAGTGATTTGTTCCATAGGTCCCCGATACAAATGCCAACCACACCACACCACAAAAAACCAATAATCAATAATAAATTTCATTCTTGTCCTGGAGTCGAATTATATACACTAGTGACTAGTATGTGTAGCGCATCCAATGTGTGTGCAACCATGTTACATTTTTTATACTTTGTACATTTCATAGCATTACTAAAGTAATTTAAAAGAAAATTTAACTTAGGGATAAATTTGTAATAAATAAAGTTTTAATGGATACAATTTTAATTTAACAATTAATGGTAAAATTGTAAATTATCATTATTAAATTGACAGATTAAATTTGGCGATTTATAGCCATCCCGATCACTTTATATAATAGTATATATAGTGTAGATAATTAAATTAATTACACAGTGATTTCCTATCTTAAATTATTGTATGTTGACCCACACGTTAATTAATTACTAAATCTAGACATGCGTGGAAGTGAAACCGTACATAAGGATAATGTATGATAACTTATCTTAAGATTTAATACTAGTCGATCTTGTAGTTTAGCTAATTATGAGGTGGTGATGTGCATTTCCAAATTACCCTTGAGCGTTAGTTTTTATTCAATTTATCTGAATGTCATTGTTGTACTATATATAGCACTTCAAACAAAATTACGATTGCCTGAATTTGAAAAGGTGATGATAATGTGTCTGAACACGGTGGCATTCTTATAAACTCGGAAAAATCAAGGGGCATTTTTGTAAAAGTGCACCACGTCGGAAAAGGGTTAGTTGAATGTCAACAGGATAATTAATAAAGCCGTCTCATATTTATCTTCAGCATTATCCATATCATTTCATATTTATTTTCCGAATCAGAGAATCAACCGCTAAAGGGGTATTGTACTGTACACAGTAGAAGATTGTACATTTTATCCACGTTAATTCGTCTTTTTTCTGTTCCTCTCTCTCTCTCTCTCTTTCTCTCTGCGATCAGTCCAAGCGCACACAATCTCTCTCTTCGACTTTCTGCCTTCTCTACCTCTCTAGAGATAAATTCATCTGCAGAAATTCCTCACCCTCATTTCCGTGTCTCACTCGTTTCTGTCGTTGTTTCTCTCGGAATATGTACATATATTTATAGTACCGTAGTTCTGAACTGTTCGTCGACGCTGACGTGGATGGCGTGTTATTTCTTCTCCGATCCCGGTGAGCTATTATTCTGTCGTACCTCTTTGGTTCTATGCTTGTTTGCGTATCAAATGAATATTTTTTTCCTTATGTTTGCGTGTTTCTTTTCCTTACTTGATGATCAGTGTCTAACCAGTAAAAATTGCGGACTTTGCTGTTAATTTAATCATTTGTTTTTTGTTACGTCTGTTATGGTTGCGAAGTATTTTTTTTTTTTTTTTTTTTTTTTTTTTTTTTTTTTTTTTTTGCTTGTGGTTGGCGTTGGAGAACGAGCCCAAAGACTTGAACTTCTCATGAAGTATATGAATATTGATGATAAGATTTTTTTGTTTGTAGAAAAAAAAAATGTATTTTCTGTTTGTTTGTGGGTGGCGATGGAGTCATTGATGCTTTATTATGTCTATCTCTGTTTGCTTCTATTTCAAGACTGCTCCCAGAGACATGCTATACATATGCTGTTTATGAACATTGGCATCTTTTCTTCTGAGCTTGACAAATAAGCATAAATTATTCAATTTTGAGGGTGATACATATGTGTGCTGTGTTTTGCAGAGTTTGCATTCTACTACTGCTCACAGCGTACTGAACAGGTAGAATTGAGATTTGTAGAGATACCGCGGTGTACTGTTTGTCTGTTTCAATAGGAGATTTCGGCCATCAAGACAAGAAGATCGCTTGTATGTGTTGAGTTTTGTAATTGGCTCTTGCGTTTTTTTTTTTTTTTGTGGAGAAATTGTTGGATTTTTGAGTGATTGTTATAGTTGTTTAATGGGTGATGTCGCCGTTGCTGTGAGGACTCTGTTTATGTCTGAGGAGCTTATGCTTGCATAGCCATAGCACACTTCACCAGCAGCATATTATTTTCTTTTCATGGCTGCTGTTCTTTTAGCTCGTTGGCTGTTCGTTGTAGAGTGTCTTTTCGGGTCTTTTTGTTTTAAGGAAGGGAATTTAGGAGCATAATTTATATTGGCGTTCTTTGTAGCCAATGTTTGCCTTTTTTTTCGATTGATGTCATTTTTCTTCATTGCCTTATCCTTGTCAGGCATCATCTGTAATTTCTT
This sequence comes from Craterostigma plantagineum, assembly GCA_027422505.1. Classification (NCBI taxonomy): domain Eukaryota; kingdom Viridiplantae; phylum Streptophyta; class Magnoliopsida; order Lamiales; family Linderniaceae; genus Craterostigma; species Craterostigma plantagineum. The sequence continues at coordinate 71,249 of JAPQWV010000984.1, forward strand.
TGTAGCAGTTTTTTTTCTTTTATGTCGATTGATGTCATTTTTCTTAATTGCTTTATCCTAATATTTGCGTTCTTTGTAGCCTGAAATTACTTCTTTTTTTGTCGATTGATGGCATTTTTCTTAAGTCCTTTATCCTTGTTAGGAACAACATATATTGGCATTCTTTCTTGCCTATGTTTGCTTTTTTCCGATTGATGTCGTTTTTCTTAATTTGCTCTATCCTTATTAGGCATATCATTTATATTGGCGTTCTTTGTAGCCTACGTTTGCCATTTTATTCGATTGGTGTCGTTTTTTTAATGGCTTTATCCTTGTTAGGCATATAATTTATATTGGCATTCTTTGTTAGCCTATGTTTGCCATTTTTTTTCGATTGATGGCATTTTTATTAATGGCTTTAGCCTTGTTAGGCTCGTCAATTAATTGGGTACCGTAGGATCGTTGCCGCGCCATCAAATTTTTGAATTTTGAATATTTTGACAGCCTTGCAACGACTTGGCACGACAACTCACGTTTAGGTAATAAAACTGCTTTTTAGACGAACTCCGTCATATTTACTTTTTCTCCTCATTGAAAAACCCGTGGTGTCATTTCTTCTCTACTGAAATAATCTGCGTAAGTAAAGATTCCCTTGCACTGGTTTGCTTACGTATGTCATCTTTTGCTGGTTATCTCTTAAGCCATCTCTTTTGCATCGATGTTTTATCTATATCTTTCAAGTGTGCTTGTACATCTCATCATTGGTCGTTGCGTCTTTCGTAACGCTTGTTTCTGCTGATGCTTAGATCTTGAGTATTTGTTTTTTGACTGTTGGCGTCACAGACACCGTACTTTCTTTCAGCACTGGTTACTTTTCAGCTCGGTGTTGCGTTTCAGAGATTCGTCTGCGCTGAAAATTCTATATAAGGAAATCGAGTCTCTGGCATGAATTAGTCTAGTAACCTCCGTCTTTTCAATTAATCTTTTCCGACTAATATTTTGGAATGCATTCGGTGAAGGAAAATATCTTATGAATGTAGAATGATACCAGAAGCTTTATGTAAAGATGTTGAATCTTGCCTCCACTATTACAACTGATGAAGTTCTCTGTTTTTACAATACAGAACTTGACTGTGTGGTTACTCTTTTTTTCGTCGAAGAACTAACTTTTCATAGCGATGGCATCAAGATCATGTGGAAACTTGCTTGACTTTGGCTCCGAAGGATTCATGGACCTCCCTCAGACCACTCGAACTCTGCCCCGAGTCATGACCCTTCCCGGCGTTATATCCGACGGTAATAACGAAATCAGCGACGCGGATTCAGACAGCTCGTCGACTAATTCCCGCCAGCGAAACATCATAGTCGCAAACATGCTGCCTCTGCACGCCCAGTGGGATCAAAAGACCGAAAAATGGCGCTTCAGTTTCGACGAGGATTCCATTCTGCTTCAGATGAAGGATGGTTTCGCCCCCGGGACAGAGGTCTTCTACGTGGGATCTCTCAAAGTCGAGGTCAAGCCCAGCGACCAAGAAGAAGTCGCTCAGGGGCTCTTGGACGAGTTCAAGTGCGTGCCCACTTTCCTTCGCCCAGAAATTCAGAAGAGGTTTTACTACGGTTTCTGCAAGCAGCAGCTGTGGCCTCTGTTTCATTACATGCTTCCCATGTGGCCCGGCCACGGCAATCGCTTCGACAGGCAGATTTGGCAGGCGTACGTCTCTGCGAACAAGACTTTCGCGGACAGAGTGATGGAGGTTGTAAATCCTGAGGAGGACTTTGTGTGGATCCATGATTACCATCTAATGGTGCTGCCCACGTTCTTGAGGAAGCGTTACCATAGGGTCAAGCTCGGGTTTTTCTTACACAGCCCTTTTCCGTCGTCCGAGATTTACAGAACGCTGCCAGTGAGGGACGAGATACTGAAAGGCCTTCTGAATTCTGACCTAATTGGGTTCCATACGTTCGATTACGCCCGACACTTCCTCTCTTGCTGCAGTCGAATGCTTGGCTTGGACTACGAATCGAGGAGGGGGCACATTAGCTTGGATTACTTTGGTCGAACGGTTTACATCAAGATCCTCCCCGTGGGGATTCACATGGGCAGGCTCGAATCGGTCATGCAGTTGGCTTCGACGTGCAGCAAAGTGAAAGAACTGCAGAAACAGTTTGAGGGCAAGCATGTGATTCTTGGGGTCGATGACATGGACATCTTCAAGGGAATCAGCCTTAAACTGCTGGCCTTCGAACAGTTATTGCAGCAAAGCCCTTACTTGGCTAACAAGGTGGTCCTTGTCCAGATAATCAACCCTGCCCGAGGCTCGGGAAAGGATGTTCAAGAAGCTAAGAAGGAGACCTACGCAGCAGCTCAAAGAATCAACGAAATATATGGCTCTGCTTACTTCAAGCCCATCGTGCTGATCGATAGGCCCGTTCCTCGCCACGAAAAAACTGCCTATTACGCCGTGGCTGACATTTGCATAGTCAATGCGGTGAGGGATGGGATGAACTTGGTCCCTTACAAGTACGTCGTTTGCAGGCAAGGCTCGTCGGCTTTGGACAAAGCCATGGGGATGAAGCAAGGTTCGCCAAGGTCAAGCATGCTCATAGTGTCTGAATTCGTCGGTTGTTCCCCGTCTTTGAGCGGTGCGAAACGGGTCAACCCGTGGGACGTCGACGCCGTGGGCGAGGCTATGAACTCGGCTATCAACTTGGGCGAGGTGGAAAGGCAGCTGAGGCACGAGAAGCATTATAGGTATATAAGCTCTCACGACGTAGCCTATTGGGCGAAAAGTTTCATGCAGGACTTGGAGATGGCTTGCAAGGAGCATTATGACAACCGTTGTTGGGGTGTTGGGCTGGGACTCGGTTTTCGGGTCATTGCGCTTTCGCCTAACTTTAGGAAGTTGTCGTTGGAGCACATTGTGTCTGCGTACAAAAGGGCGACCAAAAGGGCCATATTTCTCGACTATGATGGGACGATCGTGTCTCAGTTTTCCATGGATAGGTCTCCGAGCGTCGAATTGGTGAACGCCCTTAATTCGCTGTGTGCTGATCCCAAGAATACTGTGTTTATCGTTAGTGGCAGAGGAAGGAGTTCGCTGAGTGATTGGCTTTCTCCGTGCGAAAAGCTGGGACTTGCTGCCGAACATGGATATTTCATGAGGTGCGTGCGGTGACATCAAGATTTGATTTTTTTTTGGGTTTCTATTTTCTTTGATTTTTTTTGATAACGTTCGAAGGTGGGACGAGAATTCTGAGTGGGAAGCGTTGTCTTGCGACGTAAGTTGGAAGCAAATCGCCGAGCCCATAATGAAACTGTACACAGAAGCGACCGACGGGTCTTATGTGGAGACGAAAGAGAGCGCACTTGTGTGGCACCATCAAGACGCGGACCCCATGTTCGGCTCTTGCCAGGCGAAAGAGCTTTTGAACCATTTGGAAAATGTTTTGGCAAACGAGCCCGCAGTTGTAAGAAGGGGACATGCTATAGTAGAAGTAAAACCGCAAGTAAGCTCTCTCTTCGTCCCTCCTTTCTATATATCTTTATGAGTTTCATATCTTATGGTAGACGAATTTAAATTTTATAAGGGGGTGACGAAAGGAATGGTGGCTGAGAAGGTGCTTTGGAAGTTGGAGAATGACGGGAATGCCCCTGATTTTGTGCTGTGCGTTGGAGATGATAGGTCTGATGAAGATATGTTTGCGAGCATATCGAAGACCATCTCGGGCTCGTCTCTGCCTTTGGTTCCCAAGTTCTTCCCGTGCACTGTCGGGCAGAAGCCGAGCAAGGCGAAGTATTATCTTGATGATAGTTTGGGAGTGGTGAGGCTCCTATGCAGCCTTGCCAATGCTTCGAATCCGAAGCCTGTGGTGAGTGGTGAGCTCGGGGTCGCCTTCAATGGCAGCTTCTTTTATTAATTGTGGGATTTTTCTCTGGTTTTTGGCTGACCAAAAAGAAAGGAAGGAAAAACATAGACTTGAGAAAGGTGACAGTTAGCTGACTTTGTCTTTTTTATTGAATGCGGGATTTTTCTCTGGTTTCTCTTTTTAGATGACTTTTGTTTCGTTTCATGGGTTTTGTTTCATTGGGGTGTTGTACAGATTAGCTGACGATTTAATCCGTGAAATGCAAAATACTGCCCATTGGTTTATTTATGATATAGCTTGTGTTGTTGTCCTAGACAATTGTCATGATTCGACCGGAATTCCTTGATTTTAAGTTTGTCTTGTGAGGACTTGGAACGATGTACAGAGATGATCAGTTGTTGAAAGACAGAACTGTCTCATAGCCGAATAAGGTTCAAATTCGCTTTAGATTGAATTTCATAGGTGATTGGAAACTCTCCTAAATTAGGATTATTTAAAAAAATGACATTTGACATAGTCAACGTTAAAAAAATAGCACCTAAATGATAAAAGAGTATCTTTACTTACTCTGCATAAAAGACTATTTTACCCTTCTTTAAAGGCAACCAACAACACTTAAACGAAAATTACAGCTTTTTCCAAACGTTTACTGTAGAATCTGAACAGTAAATAAAAAAGAACCCATTTCACTTCACGGGCCCTTTGCAAAATCGATCAAGATTTCTCCCTTTTCTCTTCACACCCTTCTTCACAGTCGAATTTCAAGCTCCGAATCCATGACAGTTCAACCGAGATCCCAAACAGTGAAGGTAATTTCTTCACGGGCCCGTCGTCTACATCGCATGTGACCCTAATAGGCCGCAAGGTACCCTAATTCGAAGCGCAGGGCACCGCAATGGTAGGGGACCCGTGCTTTGAAGCTCAGGGATCCGTGTGGAAGTGCAGGGGACTCGTGGGGCAAGCGCAGGGGTACAGTCAATAAACCCGTGCTTTGTCTCGCTAGGGACCATCGAGCATAGCACGTGACCCGTGCTTGCTAACGCTGGAGACCCGTACTATGCTGTGCTAGGGACCCGATGTGCCAGCGGGGGGACCCTCGCATATAGTACGGGACTCGTGCCTGCTGCACTGGGGACCCGTGCTATCCTGCGCTAGGGATCCGGGCGATGTAGACGTGGGGACCCGTGCATGCTAGCAAGGGGCCCGTGCTACATAGTACGGGACATGTGCTATGCTGCGTTGGGGACCGGTGCGATGCTGTGCTGGGGACCCGGGCGATGTAGACGTGGGGACCCGTGCGCGTAGCGAGGGACCCGTGCTTGCAAGCGCAGACCCGTGCTTGCACGTGCTTCGGACCCATGCGTGCAAGTGTTGTGGTCTCGCACATAAGAGCAGGGGTCCCGCGCAGCATGCACGGTTTCCAACCGCAGCATAGCGAGAGTCCCACTTGAGGGCACTGTGGACTCGTGCGTGCAAGTGCAAGGGACCCACACGTAAGCTCAGGGTCCCCGCAAAGCATGCAGGGGACCCTTGCGTGGAAGCAGATCTAATAATAAGCATATTTCATTCGATCTAATTAGCTTACAGTTTCTTATTTTTTAGGTTACATTAAAGAAGCAAATTGCCGGAGGCGATGATAACCGTGATTGTCGGTTACATCTCAAGTCACGCTACTGCGAAACGGCCAGCATATCGTTTATTGGCTAAACGAGGATGAGCAGAAGGAATGGAGTCCGTTCGGCAGGCTCGTCGACGCTGTCGCCGGTTTCAATCTGTCGGCGCAGCTGTTGTGGTATCTCCTCAAGAGACAGACGGAGCTTCACGACCGTGACGAGCTTTGGATGATCACGGGGAAGAAACCACTCTGTTTTTCAAAAACGGAGTATTGCCTAATCACGTGGCTGAAGTTCGCACCCGAACCGGCAGTGAACGTCACGGAGGCATTCGTCCGTCGATATTTCTAGAGAAAAACGGCACTGAGGATCATTTGTCCAACGTTGAGCAGCGGTTGGACTAGTTGGTTGCCAACGATACTGTTGGTCCCGAATACACCAAACAAGGAATCAAAGAGGCTTTGATGGAATGAAAAGGGAGATTTCTCACCTTGTAGTGTGTGTAGTGTGTGAAAACAAGGGTTAGCCTTTTGATCTTTGATTAGCTTTCAAATGGTGTTGGTAACACCTTATATACCACATTAACCCTAGGTATATTAAGGCCCAAACACCAAAAATTAATTAATTACATTCTAGTCCAAAGCCCAAGTTAAGAGATTAATTACAATATTAGATCCCAAGACTTAAACTATTGACACAATCACTAAATATCCTAACAATCTCCCCCTTTGTGTCAATTGTTGGGAGTCTTGGATCTTGGGCGTTGGGATGGTGGATTAGCGTGTGAGTGTATCGCGAAGCCCTAGCTTGAACTCGAAGGCGCGGAGATTCCTTCGAAGTACCATTCAATCGGCTATAGCGTCAATGAGCTTCGCGAACTTGGATCGGCAGAGAGGATCTTCTTCCGAAAGGATGCGACATATCTTCATTAGTTTGTCTTGGATGATGGTGAGTGTCCCATCCGAGAACTTTGCCACTTCGGAGCAGCGCAACAGCCTCATCTTTCCCTTGTAGTTCGAGTAGGCGACCGCCGGATCATCTCCGTCGATCACATCGCCTTCTCGGTAGTCGTCCGTGTTCTTGAAAGATGGGCGAGTCAGATTCACCTTCTTCAGGTTGTGTTCCACCGCCATCTGCAGATCGTGGGTGGCGAAGAATCTGACCTGTCGGAGCATGTGGCGCTTGAGAGCCACATATCCCATGGTGACCGGTTCAGCACGTACGAGATGTCCAGAGCTTCTGAGGACGAGTCTGAACTGTTTCATGGATTCCAGCATGCTGTATAGGTCACCCAGGCGTAGAAACTTGAAGTCCGCCTCACTGACTTCACTGTAGCTCTCATCCTGCTTCATTACTGTTAAGACTGGGTAGTGGACAGGTCCTTTAGACTCTTGGCGGAGGTCAGTGACTTTGCAGATGGGGGCCCGACTCATTTCTTGAGCGATGTTTTCCTCATCGGATAGCGTCCTCTTTGTGCACTTGTTGCAAAGAAGGCTCCATCGATAGAGCTTCTTCTTTTCCTCGCTCCAATTTTGGATGTTCATCAGCTCATACTCGTCGAAGGTTGTGATGATCTGCTCCTTGCGCCGCCAGATCCTCTTCCTGATCTCTTCTTGAAACGGCGCGGTTATCTTTTTGTTTTCCCACGGTGCTTCCGGTATATCCACCGTGGGCACATCCGTCTGAGCAGCAGGGGCCTCAGTTTGCTGCGCTTGGAATTGCAGGATGTTCTCGAGCTCGGCCGATTCAGCGTCGTATTCCTCTCCATTCTCGTCGTCTGCGGTGTTGATCAGCGTAAGCGAGGCCTCCATGAGCAGACGTCGAGCATTTTCCACCAACTTCCTAGCTGCTACTGCATCGGCGGGCGTGTATAGCCATTCATCGTTGAAGATGTAGGCTTCGATCTCGTTCTGAGCGCAGTAGACATCCTCGGAAGCCAGGTTGGGATCGATGTTGAGAGGGGTATGGCTGTGTGGTGGCGAGGGTGTAACGTCGGAGGAGTTAGTGGATTGTGGGGATGGAATTGGTGGAGATTCTGGTGGTTCGGTTGAGGTGATGGTTTTGGCAAGGATGATTTGGGTGACGGGTGGTATAGATGTGGTGGTGGCCTCTAATGTCGATGTGACAGCTAGAGGTTCCGAGGTGGTGGGTGGAGACGATGCTGAGGTGGTCTCTAACGTCGATGTGACGATTAGAGTTTCGGAGACGGTAGTGGGTGGTGGTGAGGGTGATTTGGCTAGTGACTCAGGGTGAACAGGGTGGGATTTTTGGCTAGTGGGTTGTGAGGTTTCTGGTGCGGGCGTCGTTTCAGGTCCAGAGGAGGAGGGCGGCGTCGATTGCATGAGTCCTTGTGAGCTCAGCTGCCTATTCTCCCCCTCGCGGCGATCTTGATCATCATCTTGATCGTCGCGCCTGGTCCTGCTAGATTCGCCTTGAGCACGGCAGGACATCGGTTGAGTCAAGATGCGCTTCATCTCCTGTTCTTCCTCGTCAAGTTCCGTCATCGATTCGAATCGGGCTCGGAGGATGTAGAAGAGCTCCTTGGCAGAGATGGAGGAGAGAAGAGCATCTGCGTCCGTGTGTTGCATGGGTGGTGGCGTCTCCGGGGCCACACTTTGCCTTTGTCGACGGTGGACGCATCGAGACGCGCGTAGACTTGATCGAGAATCGACGCCTCAAGAGTCTTTGCAAACTCTTGAAGACGTGTCTCTAGCGCGGTCTCGGTGACAAAATGGGGTAATTCTAACAAGTTGGAATCACGAAGAAATCCAACTGACACCGAATCGGTGAATAAAGCCGATTGGCCGCCCGTTTGCACAGGTCTGGAAAAGACGGGGTCACTCAGACTTCCCGTTGGCATCATCGATGAGACAGACTCACTCGAATGATGGCCTAGGCTCACGGTTGTTGTGATGTTGGCCGTGCTAGGTCTTCCGCTCTCAGTCACAGAGACATCACCGAGCGTTCTGACAGAGTCACGAAGACTCTGTGGTGCGGTAGAAGGTGTATGTGTCCTAGAAATGTGTGAAAGTATGGGGAGTGAGGGCACTAGACTCGATGTGCATGAAGAGGATGCAGTCTGAGGCGAGGGACTGCTTGTTTCAACATCGATCATCTCCAAGTGGGATGTCGATGGTATACGTGGCTCCTCGTGGAATGAAATACCTTCCTGTAGAGAGGAAGATAAGTGGGTTGGTGGGGTTGTTTGCGTGGTTGAGCCAGATGCCACGTCTTCTACTCGGGAGGTGAACACATCACCTCCTGTACCTATTGGTTCGGCTCGGCTTATTTGTGGCGGAGGAGGTCGATCGTGTTTTTGTTTCGATCGACGCTCCGTGGGGCGGCTTACGTCATCCTCACGCGACCGTTTTTTCGGAACACGGGTGGAGGAGGATGCGGCGCGACCTGAAGACCTTTTGGAGGTGGTGGGGGGGTGTGGCTAGTCCCGGGGATAGGAGCAGTGGGGTTGATCTGCGCCATAGGGACAGTGGAGAGAGGTCGGGGGCTCTCGCGGAACGCGGCGGTTGTGGCTCGATATTCGCGGACGTGCGGATTGGTCTGATCTGCGTAGGCGAGCACTTCGTCCGGAATGATCATGGCGTGTCGATCCTTCGCCGGAGTGTTTTTCTTGGCGAACCTCTCGACAGTTGGGATGATGAAGTGTTCCGCTGCCGGCCGGATGTGAATAGTGGTTGAGTTCAGGCGGAAATGCTTGATGAGAGCAGGGAGCCACCGCATGTAGGGTACGAATCGGTTTGTGACTCCCTTGGCGACTTCCCGGTCGCGACGTTGGATCATGGAGACGAGATCCATCCAGATTACATCGGCGTAGTTGTACATGCGGTTGTGGGCGATGCCGGTCAGGATGGTGAGAATTTGGAAATTGCCGCGGTCTTGACCAGCATGCTTCCCTGACATGCACTTGTTCACTAGCAGGTACAGCGTTCGCCATGGTTGAGGTAGATTGCGGGTGGTGACTTCACTGAGGACAAGTGGGCCCTTCTTTTTCTTATTATCTGATTGGTAGCCCAGTCTGTCAATGTCGTCAACTAGTTGATCGTGTGTCGGTAGTGGGTCGTAGGGTGAGTAGACGGGGAGTTGAAGTACTTCTTGTAGTATCTTGCGGGTGAGGACTACCGTGTCTTGATCAATTTTGGCTGATAGGGTTTTGGCGAGATGGAGTGGGCCAGCTATCTGCAGCGTATGCCAGAATTGTTGAAGATATACTTGTGCTTCTGGCTCGCCATGTGTGAGGGCGTGGCGAAGTGGGTGCCCTTTGAGGATTTCTACGATGACGGGGGCATCGCACCGAAAGCTCTCCAAATCCACCATGTAGTTGTTGGGAATCAGAGCCGCCCATTGACTTAGGGGGAATATCTGGTCAGGTGGTGGTACATAGGTGCACGTGTGGACTTCGATGCGAGCGACGTCCCTTTGGATTGCAGCCGCCTCAAGTGCTTCAAGCGTGGCTTGATCTCTGTTAGTCATATCTGTACTTGACAGTAATTGTTATACGATTAGAGCGGACTAAGTATCGAATTCACGAAATATAAAACGTAGATATGTCAAGAGGACTTTCGCATTTTGTGTAAAATTTCGCATGTAATGAGAGATTTTTGCAAGTAGTGGAAAATTTTCGCATAATGTGTAAAGGTTCTCAAGTAATGAAAATTCGCTAAGTGAAAGAGAGAATTTTCGCAAGTAATGTTACTTTTCGCATATGGGGTAAGTTTCGCAGATAGGGAAATTTTCGCATGCATTAGAGAAATTTCGCAAGTGATTGCACATGGACATGTCATGAGAAATTTTCGCACAGTGAGTAAAATTTCGCAAGTTAAGAAATCGTGCAAGTTGTTCAAATTTTTGCATGTAATGAGAAAATTCGCAAGTTATCATACATAGACAAGTCGAGAGACATTTTCGCGGATTGGGTAAAATTTCGCATGTATGAAAGAACTTTCGCATATGAATTTTCGCACATAAGGAAATTTTTCGCACGTTAAAGCAATTTTTCACTCAGAGTTAATATTCGCATATATCAAGGAAATTTCGCACTTAGTCTTTTCACGAATTTTCGTATATAAAGAAAAGAGTAAATTTCGCATGTATGAAAGACATTTCGCGATCAGAGTAAGTTTTCGCATATAATGAAAATTTTCGCAAGCTGAAGTGGTTTCGCATTGAGAGTGAATTTTCGCAAGTAAGGTAAATTTTCGCAAGTTATATGAAAGTTTCGCGGAAGGAAAAAGCTTTATGCATTGAGAAAATTTTCGTGTTTCACTTTGATTGCGAAAGAGTGAAGATACGAAAGTGTGTAGATGAAGTGACGTGTTATGAGATTTTCGCGGGGTGACACTCACTGTAGCAGAGAAAGTTTTGACGTGAAAAAAAATTTCTCAGATAAACTTTCGCGGGACTTCACATACTGTAGCAGCGAAAAAGCATTTTAACTTATGTAAATCTTCGAATGAAAGTTTCGCATTTCCTTAGTCACTGTAGCAGCGAAAATTTTAGCGCTTGGAAATTTCTCGGATAAAAATTTCGCGGAACATCACTCACTGTAGTAGCGAAACTTTCAATTTTAAGAAATTTCTCGGAAAAATTTTCGCGGATCTGTCCTCACTGTAGCAGCGAAAATTATCGTTTTAAAGCAATTTTTCTTGAGAATTTTCGCGGTGAAGAACACAGTGCGAAAGCATGCGAAACGACGTAATAAATTTTAGCCTTAGACCTACTCAAATCTCAACCAAAATGCTATAATCTGGGCTTAATCGACTCGTAATTGAATGGGTAATGCATATTTGGGGATATTAAACATAAAGAACCTAGCATACATTCGATTCAGAGCCGAGAAAATTGAGGCGTAACCTAACAGATTCAATCTATACGGGGTCAAACAGGATAAAATGAGCGAAAATTGATTAGATTGAGGCGTATTCATACCGAACAGCTGATTTGCGACAATGAAGTTAGCAGGAAACAGATTTTGAGAGCAGATTTGACGATGACGACGATGCGAGGGTTGCGAAATTTTTGAAATAAGGGCTGCGAAAGTTTTGAATTTTTTCTCGGGAATTTTAGAATAGTGAATAACGTTAAGGGTTTTGGGGTTTTAGGGGTTATGTCACTGTTCATGCGAAATTTGTGTAAATGGGCCGAAATTCATGGGCTTGGTCAAAGCTGGGTCCAGATATGACTTTCGCGGGCTTGGTCAAAATTGGGTCCAATTAAAGCTCAATTGGTCCAATTTTGACCCTTTTTGACCAGAAATTTTAAAATTCAACCCAAAACATTTTAGTCAGTCCAATTTTGACTCATTTTGACCAAACTATAAATTTCAACCCCAAAAAAATTTATTATTTTTAAAAAGGCATAATCAGAAACTCCCCCTTAATCTAAAGCTCTCCTTTTTAAGTAATGGAAAAATCAGAAGCTCCCCCTTAATCGAAAACTTTCCTTTAGAAAAATCAGACGCTCCTCCTTAATCGGAAACTCCCCCTCAAAGGACATAATTCAGAGGACACATAAAAATTCAGAAGACACATAGATAATGGAGTGAAGTGGAAAGGAAATATGTACACTTAATCAAAGTTAATGTAGAGACGATAGATCACAACTGAATATTCAACATGCCCAACATAGTCACTAGGTGTTGGAATCGTTTGACATCCAACGGTTTTGTGAAAATGTCGGCCAGTTGATCTTCGGTTGTGACGTAGTGCAATTCAATTGTCCCTTGTTCTACATGTTCTTTGATGAAGTGGTGACGAATATCTATGTGTTTTGTTCTAGAGTGATGTACCGGATTACTCGTCATCGCAATAGCACTTTTTGAGTCACAATAAATGGGAATTTTATCAACATGAATATTAAAATCTCGTAGTTGGGTTCTCATCCACAAAAGCTGTGAACAGCAACTAGCGGTGGCGACATATTCTGCCTCCGTCGACGAAGTTGAGACACAGTTTTGTTTTCGAGACGACCAACTTACGAGTTTACCGCCCAAGAAGTGTGCAGCTCCAGAGGTGCTTTTTCGGTCCATCTTGCATCCTGCATAATCCGAGTCAGAGAATCCAACCAGTTTGAAGTCCGATCGAGTGGGGTACCACAAGCCCAGATTGGGTGTTCCTTTGAGATAGCGGAGAATCCTTTTGACAGCAGTGAGATGGGATTCCTTCGGTGTTGCCTGAAAACGAGCGCAGATTCCTGTCGAGAGAACGATATCTGGACGACTAGCAGTGAGGTACAAGAGAGAGCCTATTATTCCTCGATAGATGGTTTGGTCAACGGGAGCACCAGATGGGTCCGCGTCGGGTCGGCCAGAGGGTGACACAGGTGTAGCAGCAGTCTTAGCATCCTTCATTCCATATTTCTCGAGGATGTCATGGATGTATTTTGACTGATTGATGAAGATTCCGTCGGGGAGTTGTTTTACTTGAAGACCAAGACAGAAATTCAGCTCGCCCATCATACTCATTTCAAATTTTTCCTTCATCAATTCTGCGAACTCTTCACATAGTTGTGGTTCAGTCGATCCAAAAATGATATCATCGACATAAATCTGTACAATCATGATGTCCGGGCCACTCCGCTTTGTGAAGAGAGTTGTATCCAAAGATCCTTTCTTGAAACCAGACTGTACAAGGAAGTCTGAAAGGACGTCATACCAAGCTCGGGGAGCCTGTTTTAGTCCGTAGAGGGCCTTGTAGAGTCGATATACGTGATGAGGAAACTCTTCGCTCAAGAACCCTTCGGGTTGATCAACGTACACTTCTTCCTTGAGAAACCCATTCAGAAATGCAGTCTTCACGTCCATTTGGTAGACTTTAAAGTTCTTGTGAGCAGCAAAGGCAAGAAAAATTCGTATGGCTTCGATCCTGGCAACTGGGGCAAAAGTTTCATCGTAGTCGATTCCTTCCTGTTGGTTGTACCCTTTAGCCACAAGTCTTGCTTTATTGCGGATGACAACACCGTCTTCATCCTTTTTGTTCTTGAAGATCCACTTTGTGCCGATAATGGATCTATTGTGAGGTCGTGGTACGAGTTCCCAAACTTGTAGACGTTCAAACTGATTTATTTCCTCCTGCATTGCAATTAGCCAATCAGGATCGGTGAGAGCTTCAGCTACTCGTGATGGTTCGACTTGACTGAGATAGCAGGCAAACAGGCTTTCATTCATCGTAGCCGAACGTGTTGAAACACCAGATGTGGCATCCCCAATAATCTGATCTGTAGGATGTGAGCGAGCCCAAAGAGGTACATTGGTCTGAGAGGAGCTGGCCACATTTGTATCGGTTGGAGGTTCATTGGATTGGGGTCCGGTGTCCGAAGAAGAGATCTCGATTGATTGTAGTAGACTGAGAGGGTTCAGCATCAGGATCAACAATGTTCCCAGGGTTGGGTAAAATGTCGTCTTCGTTGAGATTGAGCGCATCCAAGTTTGGAGGGACGAGATCATCGCCAATAGCTGGTGGTGGAGGTGGAGTGTGTGCAGCGGTAGTTTGAGTGGTGGCGACGGGAGACTTGGGGACTGGATAGAAGTATTCGAAGAGCAGGTCGAGATCCAGTTCACCAGAGTTGCCCTCAGATGAGGAAGTTCCCGCCGTTGAAGGTTGACCTTTTGTCAACGACTGTAGAAGACCTGGTTCTGGTCTGATATGAGCAGAAGCCATAAGGTCGCCTTCGCTTTCGTCAAAGGTGACATTTGTGCTTTCTATTACCGATCGTTTCTCTCTAAGATAGACCCTGTATGCCTTTGAGTTCAGCGAGTATCCAACAAAGATGCCTTCAATTGCTTTTGGATCAAGCTTCCCAAGATGTTGGCGATCATTGGCCACAAAACATCGGCAACCGAAGACCCTCAGATAAGATATATGGGGGATACGTCGGTTATTCAGCATCTCGTATGGGGTGCGGTTGAATCTCTTGTGGATTGAAGCCCGGTTTTGTGTGTAACAAGCTGTTTGAATAGCTTCGCCCCAAAGAGAATGAGGAAGTCCGGATTGAATGAGGAGAGTCCTAGCTGCTTCAACTAGTGTTCTATTCTTACGCTCAACGACACCATTCTGTTCCGGTGTCTTCACAGCTGAGAACTGTTGGGTGATGCCCTGAGTGGCGTAGAAATCACTGAACTTCTTGTTCTTAAACTCAGTTCCGTTGTCTGTTCTAATAATCCGAACCTTTTGTTGATGAAGAGTTTGGGACGCAACAACAAACTCGATGATTATATCAGGAACTTCATCCTTTTACGTATGAGTTTCGTCCACGTGTAGCGTGAAAAATCGTCGACAATTACAAGAATATACCGTCTTCCTCCGAGTGTGGCCGTAGGCATTGGGCCACATAGATCCATGTGTAAGAGCTCGAGGATGAGCTTAGAGGACGGTGTTTCCTTGGAAGTGTGAGACGATCGCTTCATCTTCCCTAATTCACAGGCAGAGCAGAGGTGTTCCTTATGATATGTCAGTTGGGCTAGACCGTTGACGAGTTTATTCTGACGTAGTTTGTTGATGGTCTTGAAATTGAGATGAGAAAGACGTCGATGCCATGGATCGTTCAACTTGGGAGCGGCTCGAGAGAGAAGGCATATTGGTCGAGAGGTCGTAAGATTGAGTACGTAGAGGTGAGACGTGCGTGTTCCAGAAAGTAGAGGCCGTCCCGAGGCATCTATAATGCTGCAGATGTCCGATTCTAAGAGAACCTTATATCCTTTGTCGTAGAAACGACCAATGCTGAAGAGATTGTAGCTCAAACCCTCGACGTAAGAGATGCCCTTGATCGTCAGTTTCTCATGTACGAGATCACCAGTTCCAAGAATTGGCGCCATTTGACTGTTTCCGAAGGAGACCCTTCCGAGATAGCGCTCGGAGAAGTTGCTCAACAGCTCCTTGTTCCCCGTCATGTGTGTGGAGCAACCCGAGTCTAGATACCACACATGACAGACCTGCAATTATCAGCAAACATTGGGTCCCCGTATACGGACGGGGCATTCTTGTGATACAAGTATAGTTTTCATGCGCTTAAAGGGAAATGTGGTTTCTAAATCAGATTGTGTCGATTCTAATTTAGCTTTCCCTTTGTTAGTTGTTTGATGATTTGGGGTTACAGTCTTTCTAACCCATATTTTCCTAACTTGTGCTTGCATGTATGGTGTCTTATACATGTATTGGCGTGGGGGATGCGGTTGTTGTTTTCGTGCTTCGGTTTTGATTGTCTTTGGCCTGTGAGTAGTCGGTGAGTTTGCGTTTGACGACGAGAGACGTTTGCGCTTAACCTTAGGCTTAGGCGAGATGGGGGATTTCATGAACGTCGTAGAGGAGGTTCGCTTGCGTGGTCGGAGTGTTGCATGTTCATGTGTGGCATAATCATGAAAGCGTGGAAGAATAAAATCATCGCAGCAGCACATAGACATAAGCTTGGTAAAAGACAAATAAGTTTTGGCAGCATAATTGTCTACGACCTTAGGACATTGGGATTCAGTACATATGGAGGAAAGACGAATATAGGATGGTCTTTTCTTCTTGTCATCGAAGAGCGGATTCTCCTTTATTTGATACGAGCTCCCATCCAGAGATGTCGAACTCACATTCCCTGTATCCATAAGAATACGCGAGTTAGTGTTAGAATATGTGTCAGCTTCAGGAGTCATCTTCGCCGTCCTCTTACATTTACATGTTTGAGAATCGGGTATTGTAGAAGGTTTGTTCGTATTGAGAGATTGTTCTAGGGTAAAGATTTTGATCTTCTCGCTCTTTTGCAAAGGCTTTCCGCTCTACATCTATGGTTCGTTCTAGTTCTGCTATGATCAGAAGTTTCTCTGGGACATAGATGCGAGAGAGAGCTTCTCGGAAAGCGATTTCCTGTTCTTCGGTTGGGAACTGAGACTTGATGTCTTCAGAGAGTGAGGGCCTTTTAGTCTTATTACTAGCATTCAACTCTGTGTAGTCGTACGCGATTTCTGCCCAGAGAATGTTCTGTTCCCTCTTTTCTTCCGAAAGAACACCGGAGGAGGATCTTACAAACGGCATGAGCTGTGAGGGAGTGCCCTTCCTCGTTTTCAGGAACGATGTACTGTACATGTTATACCTTTTGACAATTAGCGGCGTTGGATCGCAGTGGCTGGCTAGGCCGATTCCCATCCGAGCGTCGTAGAATTCTGTTTCAACTGGTTGGTTCAATAGGCATAAGATGTTTGCGGCCTTTTTCCTAAGGTGCAGTTGCTCTTCAAGTTCTTTTACCTTGCGGTATAGCCTAACTCTTTCCTTCGTAAGTAGTTCATATTGGGAGGCCGTCAGGAGGCGAGAAGTTTCACATGAACTGATGGCTAGTGTAGTTTCCTTAACCCTAGTCTCACTTTGTTCGTTCTTGCTTTGCAGACGTTTGACTAACGCTTCAGAGGCCATTAGACGTTCGTTTGCACAGGCAAGCTCTTCTACTTTTAGACTAAGTAAGGCATAGTTGTTTTCAAATTTTAGCTTAAGTTCATTATAATCCTGAGCATCTACGGTGGGTTTGTTGATAGTGTGTCGGTGAGTAAACACATTATCGAGATGTGAGATTCGTACCTCAGACTCAGCGTTGGTAGGAGTCTCACCTGTGTTCTTCTCAGCGTTACCCATCTCCTCGTCCTCGTCCTGTTCGACCAGCCTTGCCATGCAGCAATCTTCATCCTTAGGCTCCTCGTCTTCTGAAGTGTCGTTCACCCATTCAGCTTCTTCAGTGAGTAGAGCTTTCCCACTTTCCATTTTGCGGGTCATTCTGGCCTTACGGTCATAGTAGCCAGAGTCCTTTACGCGTGGGGCATGGCATTCTTTGGCAAAGTGGCCTGACTTCCCGCATCGAAAGCACTTTACAGACTTTTGAGGTGCTGATTCTTCTTCTTTCTTTGTTGGCTTAGCTTCCTCCGTGGGAGTGGTCTTTTTGGTGCCGCTAAAGGTTCTTTGGCGATTGGAGGAGGATGAGGATTTCTTCCCGAGCTTCTTTGAGACCATCTTAGTGAGCATTGCCAGTTGTTTGCGTAGATCACGAACATCTTCATCAGATTCTGTGTCAGCTTCGGATCCTGAAGGAGTGCCCGATACAGTAGCTGGTAGCTTCCCTTTGTTCTGTTTGGTCTTAGAGATAGAAGATCGTTCATTGGTTTTGTTCGAGAGGAGGGCCAGTGGGTCGATTCGAGTGTTGGCGGAATTTTGCACGTAAGGAGCATAGGCAGACAGACTGTCATAAAGAGCATGGATGGAAGTGTTGGAGAGGTCCTTACTCTGAATCATCATTACGATTGCATTGCCCCAACGTGGTTTGAGGCTACCAAGGAAGCGGTTGTTGATATCGAATTTGTCCCTCGAGATCCTGGCTTTCTTGAGTTCATTGATGACCTTCAAGTATCGGAGGTATGTGTCACGCAGTTCCTCTCCTTCATAAGCCTGGAAGTGTTCATACTGCGAGAGACATGCTGATTTCCTTCCTTGAGCACTCTCAATTGTGCCTGCCATGATTGCCACGAGCTCATCCCATATTTCCTTAGCAGTTGTGCAGCACTCAATGTGAGCATAGACCTCATTTCCCATAGCCTGGAAGAGATATCCTTTGGCAGTCTCATCGGCCTGTACGCGAGCCTCTTCATCCTCATTGATGGGACCTCTAGGAGTGCGGCGTTCATCCATGGGAGGGTTTGCGTTTGGCTGTGCAGGGACTATTGTCCAGAACTGTGCTGGGCCGTTGAAGATGGAGTCCAGAAGGTATTGAGAGAGTGGTGCGCCTTTGTTTATGATGAACGTGAGGAATCGGTTTGTCCATATGCTGTAGTCGCCTTGGCGCAGCATCGGAGGCCTGGTGTCGGAGCCCACTGTTGAGATGTCATTCGTGGTAGACATGATTGGTGCAGTCGAATCGTCCGTGGTTTTGATCTTGTAGAGATAAGAAAGTTAGTAACGAACGAGATGATAAATACGAGTTTAATGTGTAGAGTTTTGAGAAGAAAATTGTTTAAAGAATTTCTTAGAACTAAGTGATCGTGTGTGACGGTCGATAATGTATGAATGAAAATGTATCTAGAAATTAGGAGAAGTTCTAGAAATTTAAGACCGAGATTTGAGACGAAAAAAAATTTTCTGTCAAAAGTGGTCTAGGAAGATAGGACTAAAGTGTACGGATCAAATCTTAAATCAGTTTGGAAAGATTTTAACCCGAGAAACTTTTAACACTAGAAAGATTTGACATTTTAGAAAAATTCGCAAGTTGAAGAATTTCGCAAGTTGTAAAAATTTTTCGTAAGTTGAGAATATTTTCGCACGTAAGAAAATTTCGCACGTTATAAAACTTTTCGCATGTTGAGAGTTTTAAAGTTTCGCAAAAATTTTCGCAAGTGATAAATCTTTCGCAAGTTGAGAAATTTTAAATCTTCGCAATAAAATTTCGCAAGAAAAAATTTTGCACGTAGAGAATTTTAAAGCTTTGCAAGAAAATTTCGCAAGTCAAAAAAAAAATTCGCACGTTATGAAAATTTTCGCGGCCAAAAGAAATTTTTGGAGTAAGCTTTCTTGGATATGGAATTTCTCGGATTATGAAGTGTAAGCCAATTTCGCAGGTGAAAGTTTCTCGATTTTGAAAGTAAACAGTTGCGAAAAAGAATGCTGTTTAAGTGAAAGTTTCGCGGCTTAAAATTCTCGGATCTTGAAAGTAGGCAGTTGCGAAAAAATGCAGTATAAGGGAAAGTTTCGCGGATTGTAAATTCTCGGATTTTGAAAGTAGATAGTTGCGAAAAATGTAGTAGAAGTAAAAGTTTCGCGGATTGTAAATTCTCGGATTTTGAAAGTAGATAGTTGCGAAAAATGTAGTAGAAGTAAAAGTTTCGCGGATTGTAAATTCTCGGATTTTGAAAGTAGATAGTTGCGAAAAAATGTAGTATAAGGGAAAGTTTCGCGGATTGTAAATTCTCGGATTTTGAAAGTAGATAGTTGCGAAAAATGTAGTAGAAGTAAAAGTTTCGCGGATTGTAAGTTCTCGGGATCGACTTTCGCAGACGTGGAGAATTCGCGGACTTGAACGATCAAGCTCAAAGTTTCGCGGTCAAGAACATGTTAGTACTGTTCCATTGCTTTTCACGCGATTTCCCAGAAAAACGTCCCGTTCTTGCTCAAATCTCAACCAAAATCGCTCAAACTTGATCCTAAACTTCAGAAATTCTTTCCTAAACACATAATCGACCGATTTGTGAACTAAAAACAACAAGAAATAGGTCAAATCGATCGAAAACAGAGAATGGCCGAGATGTCCTTTTCTGAAAAGTTTTTGCTTCAATCTTGCTCAAAACTCGTTGAAACTGATGCAAAAGTGTTTTAAAAACATCTTAGGCATAGAATCGATCTGGGGGAAGGTTTTAAACACAAAAACAAAGCATAAACACCCCAAAACGAGCTCAAAATGCCCGAAAGTGATTTTTTATCCAAAAACACTTTTGATCTTTCTTGGAATCGAACGAAACTGGATTCAAATCAATGCAGATCGATCCACGTTTGCTCTGATACCACTTGTTGGTCCCGAATACACCAAACAAGGAATCAAAGAGGCTTTGATGGAATGAAAAGGGAGATTTCTCACCTTGTAGTGTGTGTAGTGTGTGAAAACAAGGGTTAGCCTTTTGATCTTTGATTAGCTTTCAAATGGTGTTGGTAACACCTTATATACCACATTAACCCTAGGTATATTAAGGCCCAAACACCAAAAATTAATTAATTACATTCTAGTCCAAAGCCCAAGTTAAGAGATTAATTACAATATTAGATCCCAAGACTTAAACTATTGACACAATCACTAAATATCCTAACAGATACGGTGCGCGTCAACGATGAGAAGTTGAAGTTGGCGAAACGCTACTTTGCGGGCTCCGTCTTGTTGCCCCGATGTCCAAGAAGGATACCACCCTTCCTTCTTGGATCGTTTATTTGGTCGAAGACTCGGCCGCCTTCGACCGTTACCCTTGGGGCACCGTGGCTTTGAAAGCGGCATTACGATCGCTGAAAAGAGATTTAAGGGAGGTTAAGGAGAGTCAGTTGGTCAGTGGATTCGTAGATCCACTTCAGGTTAGGGTTTTATCTTTGAATGATCTTGTGAGGTTAGGATTTCGTCTGGTTGCTAAGATTACTTGTGTCTTTGATTAGATACGAATGCGCACCGAGCCTCATTGAGCGATTCGCTCAACGGGTGGAGTTGGAGCATGCGAGGCCGCGTATATGCCGGTGGGTCACGGAGTGGCATATGAAGGGATGTCCGAAGTTTTCGGATGTTGCCAGTGCCGCGCATGGGTCCCATATACGAGGGTTATTAATGTCGGTCGGAGAAGCGACGCAGACCGGCTATCTTCGGGACAACGACTTGGGCGTCGGTGAGCCACACGATGTGTATGATAGGGTGGCAACCCTACTGATGGACGTTGCACTCGTCGTGCGGCCGAAGGACCTCGTGGCCGGCGGGAGGTTGCAATCGAAGCCAATTATGAGGCAGAGTCCGTCCCTCAGCTCTCTATCAGATCATGGCAAGACGAAGAGAGGGGCATGGGCTCTGACTATGTGCCGCCGCCAGTTTACGGAGGCGACTTCCATACCGCCAATATCGCCGCCACACGCAGGGCCATCGCGCGTGGACCGACAATTCGACGAATTCGGCGGTCGGTTCGGCATGCTTAGCGGCAGCTCCGGCGCGCTTAGCGGTCGGTTCGAGCACTCGGAAATGACTTTTTGCAATTCCGAAACGACTTTTTGCAATTCCGAGACGACTTTTTGCAATTCCAAGATGATTACGCTCGACGCTCTGAAACGTACGAGGAGCGATTCAACTCGATGCAAGGGTTAGACGAAAGCATCGGAGGAGTTGCACAGTCGTTGCAAGAGCTACGACATGATTGGACAAGTTTATTCGGTCCACGCAAACATACCGACGCACCGATTCACGGTAACTATACCCCTGATTCAAATTTAATTACGGGCATAGCATATAATTTAATATGCGTCGTAGGCGACGAGCCGATTTCGACTGGATGGGATGAATTTGTGAGGCCGTGTCCACCTAGTTCGATGACCACGTGGGAATGGGGCCGTTAATGGGACTCGAAATCTTACGTTCCACCGCAATGGGATGATGACCACGACACGCAGACCGAGGCTTATTATGAGGTGCACCCATCTACTTGGAGGGGCGCCGACCGAGGCGACCCCGGAGGAGCGGCAGAAAAATCCGTCGAAGTGGCTGCAGTCGCCATACACTGAGCCTCCGTCGACTGGTCAGATGAATGTGAGGCTCTCGGTCGTGGACGTAACATTTCTAAAAAACTCCTGATGCGGGGGGCCGTATACAGCGATATACAGGCCTTGGGGGACGACGATTACGTACAATGCGTGGTGGACAAGCATAGACGAGAATGGTTTGAGGATCTAGTCACGCCAACGAGGTGGCTCGATGACATGGTATGCACTTGAACCATTAATTTTGCAATGAACTATAATTGTAAAGTCATTGTTGTTTTGGTTTTTCATGATATGAATGAAGCCATGAGAGGGTTTATGGACATGCAGAAGTCTCATACATTTACTTCGAAGAATGTTGCGTACATGTCTTATGCCTTCAAGACATGTATCGAACTCGAAGGCTTGAAGAACGGAAAAGTCGTAAATGGGATGCTTCCGATGTGGACCCACTACGCGAGCGAACGTCAGGATCGATGGCCGTTGATCTCATCGATGAGTGCAGATTGCATCGTCATTCCAGTGCAAACGATAGCACATTGGGTGCTATGCGTCTGATTGGAGGAAGAAGACGATGACATGACAAACAATTCTTTTTATCACATCAAATCGGCCAGCACTGTTATGACACTGAAAATATAACGGAAAAAGTAACAGATCCATAACTGACGGAACCAAGCTAAAGCGCACGGGGCCAAGCATTTGTGCACGGGTCCCCGCACATAAGCACGGGACTCTTGCGTGAAATCTAGGGACCCTTGCGTGGACGCAATGGTCCCGCGCATCCAACGCGCATCAACTTGCGCAGGTCCACTGCTCTTGAGCCCCGAACCACACCGCTCATGTGCGGGGACCATGAACAATAATTAAATAATTTTTCGTTAATATAACTTTTTTCGTTATGGTTAAATTATTTTCGTTATGATTAAATTTTTTCAACCAATAATATTCATCGAAACTACATCAGATTTGACATTACTGTTACGACACTGACAATATCACAGAAAAAGTAACAGACAATACTTGACCAGGTTAACTAGTCAATATAATTTTCGCACGGGGCCAGTCTGCTGCGTATGGGACCAAACTTATGCGCACGATCCCAAGTAGGGTTGGCAATGGGGCGGGGATTCCCCGTCCCCGTGGGGATCCGCCCCGAATGGGGCGGGGAATCCCTGAGATTTTATCCCCGTGGGGCGGGGACGGGGAATGATGTCTCCCCGTGGGATCCCCGCCCCGTCTCCGAACCCTCTTTTATATATTATAATATATATATATTACATTATGATTTAAATAATAGTAAAATAATATCAAAATATAGATTAAAAATATTAAATAATATATAAAATTATGATTTACATAATATTTATAACAAAAATATATTCAAATTTATATATTTTATTAAAGATATTATTTTTTTAAAAAAAATAAAGGGGCGGAGAATCCCCGTGGGAAACCCCGCCCCGCGTGGATCCCCGCGGGGACGGGGACGGGGACGATTGCCATCCCTAATCCCAAGCACTTAAGCATGGGTCCCCTGCTCATGAGCACGGGTCCCTTGCGTGAGTTCACGGGTCCCTCGCGTGGTCGCTGGGGTCCCGCGCATCCAACGCGCATCAGCTTGCGCGGGTCCACTGCTCATGAGCCCCGGACCACAACGCTCATGTGCGGGGACACTGCGATTATAATACGTCATATAATATCATAACCCACAAAAATATGGTCTTTTGCAATTATAAGATACGATTTTTCGATTGTTACATCCTAACCAAGTCACCAACATAAGACAAGTTGTTGCTATGTAAATTTGTTCAATTATTGTGACATCCAACTAATTCAACAACAACACATTGAAAACAATAATCAAATAGTGTAATTTTTTTTGTATACATTGACGACTTAAGAGTAATTTTTTGGTCAATATTATTTTTTTTCCGACGAATTTTTCGTTATGATTAAATTTTTTAAGTTTTAATATGTACAAAATTATATATGTATTATAGTTACTGAAATTCTTTTTAAAACCCGTGACTTGCTTTTTCACCCATTGAAAAGCACATAAGATTTGACAAGGCATTATGACACCAAAATCAAAGCTGACATATGTTTCAGACAAATAACTAACCAACCAATAATTCAAAAGTAATTGTATGCAAAGGAAGACCAATAATAGACTATAATTAGGGTTTTTACAAAATTTCCGCACGGGACCAAACTTATTAGGGACCAAGCAATTAAGCACGGGTCCCCACACATGAGCATGGGACCCGTGTGTGAAAGCAAGGGACCTTCTCGCATAAGGACGGGTCCCGCGCATCCAACGCGCATCAGCTAGCGCGGGTCCACTGCGCATGAGCCCCGGTCCACAACGCTAATGTGCGAGGACCCTGCGATTATTTTTGCGATTTTACACTAGATTAAATAATTTCGAACTTTGATTCAGCCTCCATACGAATAAATTCGTCCTATAATTTTGGAAATTATGGTCCACTGCGCATGAGCCCAAGTCACTAACATAATGCAAGTTGTTCTTATGTAAATTTGCTCCATTATTTTGAAACCCTAACCCCTTTAGATGGTATGAGCTTTAGAGTTTAAATAATGGAGGGTATGACTTTTTACGGTGTTTGGTTGATGAATTGAAATAATGATCTCGGATGGATTTGGTAGATAATTTAAGATGTTTTTAAGTTTAATTAAATTCATTTACAAATTTATCCATATTTTGAATTGAATATGTAATAAATAGATGGTAATTTTGCAATAAAGGCCCGGTATTAGCTAATGGTAGGGTGAGTGGTAGCTTTAGTTAATATCTTAATAGGGGTATTAAGGAGGTATTAACTAAATCTCACCTTTAAATAAACCCTCCTATCGAACACTACTTCACTTAATTATAACCCCTCTAATCCTCCCTAATACCCCCAACCAAACACTACTTCATTTCATAACAATCATAATTTGGTTCTATTACATTAGAAAACCCTAAATTTAGAGGTTTAACCTCCTGCTAAATTCGCCAACAGAAGGCAACCTATTTTTCTGTGGTCTCCCACGTTGTTTCTCGTGAGGAGGTGGCATCATTTCAACACTTCTTTCAATGGTTCGGACACCGGCCATATAATACATTCGTAAGCTAACTTCCAAATTTCCAAGCTGTAATAAGGGTGAACTTGTGAACCCACATCGACGTTGGCATAACCACAACCTGCAATCGCGTGTGGGCAAGGAATTCGGTCGATGTCAGACATCTTACAGCTGCATGTACGCAACTCTAAATCGACGACCTTGTTCACGTTGTGCCTGTATACGTTATATGTTAGACGCCCAACTTCCGATACGTAAAATCTTTGCGACCCAACGAAATTCTCGCATAGCCTCGACTCGACCTTCGGCATAAACAACGTCGAATTCGCAGCGATAGAAGCTTCACATGCTCTTCGATGCTACTAAACCAAGTTGATATTAATCGGTGAATCGAGCCCAACAATCCTATAATTTGAAGTTTCTATCCGCGCGTAGAGCCGTATTTGTCGACTCCGATCCATTGGTCGTCATGATGTTATATCTCAATTTGGAACAATATGCCCTTATCCACCGTTCTTTTGCAATCTCGTCAAGATATCGATCAGCCGACTTGAATGTTGAACCCAGAGCTTTGTAATGTGCATCGCACTCAGCCTTGGTGTAGGCATTCGCTGCCCGCCAGAAAATGAGGCACGCACCCTTGTCCGCCATTTTCGTCTTCAGATTTTGTTGAATATGCCACGTGCAGAAACTGTGAAACGAATTCGGAAACACAAGCGAGACGGCATTCTTTCGGAAATTATGACGAGTTCATTATTGTCCGGTACGAAATGCCTCAATCTAGTAAGGAACCACAGTCAAAGTTTCAGTTCCCTCCGCGTCAGCAAGATCCCATGCAAGAGGGTATTGATGGTAATCGCCAACTTGCGCCGTAGCAATGAGCAAACTCCTTTATACTTATCCTTCAAAAAAATTGCATCGATAGATACGACTTTCCTCGTGTTTGCAAATCCCCTAACGCATGCGCCGTATGCTAAAAACATATATTTGAACCTCCTTTTTTCGTCCATCTCCCAATCCATAATGCTGTCAACGTTTGCTTGCCTCAACGCATCCAAGTACGCCGGAAGTAAACCGTAACAATCCTCCCTGTTACCGACTAATTCGTCCGATGCTAGTTTCTTGCCTTTTCCAAGCCTTGTAGTATGAGACATCTACTCCCCTGTTCTGCATCATCGACATGATTGACTTGTGTTGCGGAATGTCTTTTGGACCGGTGAAATGTTCCAACAGAACTTGGGATACAATTGACGAACTTCCTTGCCGATGTCTACGGCGACGATGGGAAACCCCGCGTGTGTGCTTGCTGTAGTATGTTCATATTGGGAAACCCCGCGTGTGTCCTTGTGCTGTGCAGCTCGTAGTCGCCATGTGCATCTGTCGCTTGCACATTACACTATGTACATGGTCTTATTTGACCGGACCAATTTGAACTCGAAACACGCATCAAGGGCAACTTTAGTGATCACGTCCTTGACTTCCTTATTGTCCCGAAATTCCTGACCAATGTACAGGCTTGAACCATTCCCAAATCCATACTTGCCATCGTCCGCATGTGGAGAGTTGTGCTCCGGGACGTCGTCATCGTCATTATCACTTTCCGAACCATAATGTTCCTCGGGTTGTTCGACCGGATCATCTTCATCTCATTTTGGTTCTCGCACTGTCCGATTTGATCTTCTTGAAAACCCTCGCATTCAGAAAGATGGTAAGAATGGTAGTTAGATGTGTCGCCCATGTAACACTCCACGGGATGGATTTCCTCATTTGCGTCGCACTGCTGTACTAGACCGACGTTGAAATTCGATTCGTCATTAAGATGAGCTTGTGGTGGTGTGGCACTGACAAATAATGCAACCTCAACATGGAGCACGGGTCTAGACTGCGGACCACCAAAACCAAGGTACACACGTATACCGTAGTCATTCTCAATGTAGATGGATCGTGAGAAATCGTAAACTACGCTAGGCATATAGAACGTGCAGCGACAATACCTTCACAATCTCATCCTTCACGTCTTCTAACGTGCATGTTTCCTCGTCGACCAAGATTCATTGCCATCTATGATTAGGAAGAGGATACCACTTCGAGATATTCTCCTCGCAAATTATCCACTGAACCTCGACTTGGAATACAATGTTAGTGATCGTCCCGCCTGCAGTAGAAGTAAAATTTATTAGAACTAAAGCCCTACTTGCGAAAACCCTAATAGCTTGAGAAAACTCTAACTTCTTGTGAAACCCAAACAGCTTGCAAAACCCTAAGAGATGTGTGTTTGATAATGTGATTTCGAGACATAACTGAAGCCCTAATAGCTTGAAAAAACCTAAGAGCTCTCGAAACCCTAACAACTCTCGAAAACCCTAACAGCTCGAAAACCCTAACATATAGTGCGAGACCCCTGTACTGCAGCTCGGGACACACGCATTGATGCGCGGGACCTCTGCTTTAGTGCGCAGGACCCCTGCTCTAGTGAACGGGCGGCACTGATACACTGGAGCTCAGCGCTAATGTGCGTGGGAGAGCGCTTTAGTGCACGGGACCCAAGCTCTAGTGCGCGGGACCCATGCCCTAGTGCGCAGGTGTCCTGAACTGATGGGTGGGTCCCGCGCGCGGCCCCGTGCTCCAGTGCGTGCGCCCCCTACACTGATGTGCGGCACCCCGACACTAGTGTGCGGGGACCGTGCGGGGCCCCATATCTAATGCATGGTGCCTTTGTGTGTATATGTGCGGGTTCCATGAAGCATGACCACCAGTTTCGTCTTTCCAACTGAAAATTCGACACTCTCATGGCCAAACATCATCTCTTCGACCCAATCACGTAATTTCGAGAGGGTTAAAATTCATAATTCAAAACGAAACAACTTACTGTAAAGAGTTAGAGCTGGGTATTTCTTTCCAAACTTGTTTCGCAGACTTTGAGCTCAACTTAGTGACGAAAATGAGGATGTTTTTTCTTAGAGACAATGAAGAAGAAAGGATGGATCGATCTGAGTGGTTGTAGTAATTATTATGTACTGCTGTGCGTTTAATGGGGTTTTGTTTCTTTTATATAGATACATATCGTCTGTATGTATATTTATTTTTCTTTTTCTTCTATTTTTAGTAAATTAACAAGGGTTTAAAGAAGATGGGTTAACGGTTAATTAAAATGAAGACCATCGACAAAAAAACGGTAATGAGGCTATTTTTTAACATTGAATGAGTCAAGGGCTATTTTTTTTAAAAGACCCCCTAAATTAAATGTGATAATAAACTGCCCACAAATCATCTTATCACTAGTTTGTCATCCACATGTTTTAAATAAGGAATTGGATAAATTAATTTAGGCAACAAAAAAAAAGAAAAAAGAAATAAGACAAGCCAACCCTTGGGGCTTGGACGTTGTGAGAAGTGATACAAAGTGCTTTCTTCGTTGCGAGAGAGTGAAGGGATGATAAAATCGTATTTGACGATTATACTGAACTGAGTGATGGTTGACTTTTATGCTCGACTTGTCACCATCAGTATTATGTTTATTAATGAAGTGCGCTTTCTACCTTGGAAGTTAATAGATCAGTATTATGTTTATGAATGAAGTGCGGTTTCTACCTTGGAAGTTAATAGAGCATGAAACCTTTGCTAACTAGGGGTGGGCAATCGGGTTCGGGTTTCGGGTACCCGACCCGACCCGATCGGGTTTCTACCCGAACTTCAGAAAAAAACGGGTATCAATCGGGTATCGGGTTTAAACCCGATACCCGATCTCTATTATCGGGTCGGGTTTCGGGTAGCTTTGAGCTACCCGAAATACCCGATCTGGTACCCGATTCGGCCCAATAGAAAAATATATTTAATAAATATCGGCCCAACGTGAAGTCCAACCCATGCCCAATAAACAAATTAACAAAAAAAAATAAGAACTTGATAGAAATAGAATCACGCGAAATGAAAGCAGAACCTTTTGGGGAAAAAAAAAGAAAGCAGAAGAACAGAAGCAGCTCGAGCTCGTCACCACCTCTCTCAGGTCACTCTACTCGGTTCGATCTCACCAACTCACCACCCACCGGCCGTCATCAACCAGCAGACCACCATCATCGGCCGCCAACCGTCCATTAGCCACCAAATTCGTCCAAAAAAAGGTTTAAATTCTATGAACCTAATTTTCTAGTTTCGAAATTTTGTCGATATTTTTTCCAAATTTTAGGCTTCAAAAGATGAATTTAAGTATTTGTTAACATTCTATACATGTATTAATTCATGGGTGGCCAAATATGAGTGTCGATTTTTCATTCAGATTTCGATTTTTTAACGTGTATTTGAATTAATTTAAGCATATTAAATTGAAAAAAAACCAAAAACCCGACCCAACCCGCGGGTACCCGACGGGTTTCGGGTACCCGATTGTCGGGTACCCGACCTTTGATCGGGTCGGGTTCGGGTTTGATTTTCACTACCCAATTTTTTCGTGTACCCGACCCGAAAAACCCGAAACCCGATATACCCGACCCGATCCCACCCCTAAATTGCTAACCTTGATATATAATATACATACCGCTTATCTCAGGTGATGATTATTAGAATGGGACGACCCTTATACCATCTCCAATGGAGCTGCAAAACCCAAACAATGGAGTAAATCTACTCCAATCGAACACAAAAACCAAACTCAAAATGAGTTTGTAACTTTCTCTCTCATCATTCAAACCCAAAGATGCGTTTCTTCCCAAACTTTGGTTTGTATTCTCTAAATTGCATACTAGCCCCCAAACATTTGAATTTATCAAATCGATTTTAAATATTTTATGAATCCGAACTTGCATAAAGGTAAAAAATGTTCAGCATGCCAACAAGGTAAACATATTAGATCAACTTTTAAAAGCAAAGGAAATGTACTATCAGACCAATGTCTGGACTATTGCTTATGGATTTGTTTGGACCAGTTTCGGTAACCAGCTTAGGGGAACTAGGTATACACTAGTTATAGTTGATGACTACTCTAGGTTTACTTGGGCTATATTCCTGAAGACTACAGATCAAACCTCGAATGAACTAATTAAATTCTTTAACATAGTAAAAAATGAAAACAACGCTAAAATTAAAACAATTAGAAGTGATCGAGGGGACTGAATTCCTCAATTTTATGCTAACATCATATTTTAGGGACCATGGTATACGCCATGAGTTATCTGCTGCCAGAACACCTCAGCAAAATGGAGTTGCTGAAAGAAGAAACCGGACACTTAAAGAAGCAGCCGGGACTATGCTAGCAGATGCAGATATCTCACAGAACTTTGGGCATAAGCAATCAATACCGCTTGCTACACACAGAACCAGTCAATGATTTGCAAGAGTCAGAGAAAAACACCATACAAAATCTGGACTGGAAACATCCCTTCCATAGTTACTTCAAAACATTTGGAAGCAGGTGTTACATCCACAACAATGGAAAGAATCATCCAGCCACCTTCGACAACCGGGCCGACAAAGGCTTCTTCATGGGATACTCAGTTGTCAGTAGAGCATACTGGGTGTTCAATTGCAAAAGCCTCAGTATAGAAGAGTCTCCACATGTGATGTTTGAAGAATTTCAGTATGAAAACAATACCCCACGGAACATCAATCGGCTAAGCAATCAACTTGAAATTCAAAATCTGGATGACTCTAGTGAAGATAAGGAAGCAGTATGCGAAGCTAATGAATCGCCACAACCGAAGGTTGAAGAGACTGGAGTCTCAAATGAGCAGCTACCGCAAGATGCCCCAGCTGAGCAAAATCCTCCGATGATTGAAGAAGAAATTCAGACTGGAATTGTATCGGGAGATCCAACAGAACAAGTCAACTCTCATGAGGAAGATCAATCAAGGGCGAATCCATCTAATGGAACCGGACCAAACTCAATCATCCTAAGAGACTAATCATCGGGGATCCGAGTGCACCTATGAAGACCAGGCGCCAGTCACATCCCAACATGTTCATCCATGCCTTCATATCTCAAATACAGCCTTCAAAGATTGAAGAAACACTTTGGGATAATGACTGGATCGCAGCCATGCAGGAAGTGCTGAATCAATTCAAAAGAAGTGATGTATAGATACTGGTCCAAGACCCTCTCAAAAGTGATCGGAACCAAGTGGGTATTTAAAAACAAGTTAAATGAAGAAGGCTGGTACTGAGGAACAAGTAAGACTAGTTGCTCAAGGATACCGACAGGAAGAAGGAATTGACTATGATGAAACATTTGCACCGGTAGCTAGACTAGAAGCAATCAGAATCTCTCTAGCCTATGCTGCATTTAAAGACTTCAAGGTGTATCAGATGGATGTCAAACGTGCATTTCTAAATGGAAAATCTCAGAAGAAGTCTACGTAGCTCAAACTCCAGGGTTCATAAGTCACGGATTTCCAGATCATGTATACCGACTGAAGAAAGCCCTATATGGACTCAAGCAGGCACCTCGAGCTTGGTACGAAACGTTATCTAAAGTCCTAACAGATAATGAGTTCTCCATTGGCAGTGTTGACAAGATACTGTTTCGGTACACGAAGGTAAAAGACCTACTTATCGTACAAATCTATGTCCATGATATCATATTTGGGTCAACCAATCCAAAGTTATGCAATAGGTTCTCCAAGCTAACAGGACCAGTTTGAGATGAGTATGATGGAACCTTCATCAATCAGGCGAAATACACCGAGGAGTTGCTTAAGAGGTTCGGTATGGAGAACTGCTCAGAAGCATCAACTCCAATGAGTGCATCAATCAAACTCGAGAAGGACGAATGGGGAATAGCAGTAGATGTGACCAAATATCGGGAGCTTATAGGTTCATTACTATACCTAACAGCCAGCAGACTGGATATTATGTACAGTGTCGGCCTCTGTGCCCGGTTCCAGTCAGATCCCAAGGAAAGCGACTACACTGCATCCAAAAGGATACTGAAGTACCTAAAGGGAACAATCAACATTTGACTATGGTACCCTAAGGATTCTAGTTTATTCTTACATGGCTTTACTGATGCAGACTATGCAGGTTGCAAGATAGACCGAAGAAGTAGTACTGGAATATGCCAGTTCCTTGGAGACCGGCTAATCTCATGGTTCAGCAAGAAGCAGACCTCCATCGCAACCTCGACTACCGAAGCTGAGTACTTAGCTGCTGGAAGTTGCTGCTCATAAATCCTATGGATCCAGCATCAATTGGCGGATTATGGAGTGAAGGAGTCCAACACGCCAATCTTCTGCGACAATACGAGTGCCATTGCTATCACGCAGAATGTAGTATTCCACTCAAGGACAAAACACATGGAGATCACACATCACTTCATCCGAGACCATGTACTCAAGAAGGAAGTTAGACTGGATCTCAACGGACCGACAAGTGGCAGACATCTTCACAAAACCGCTCCCCGAAGCTAAGTTTACCTTCTTTCGAAATGCTTTAGGACTATTAGATTTAACTTAAAAGTCCTAGCATGAAGTCAGGAGGAACAATGCTATATCAAATTAATTGATATGATACAGTTGCCTAGACGTTACACAAATGTTGCATTTTTATGATTTCAGTGCATACTACTCTTTGAATCGGTCATTCTTTTATAAAAACCAGCCCACACACTTATCCCAGTCGGTTTCAACCAAAATCGCCCTTAGTCTGCATCCACTGAGAAACTTAGACCTATAAGCTCTTATATTGTTTTAAGCTGAGCATTCAATGCCTCTACCGGGTTCCTTCTGAAATCGGGACTTGTCTTTAAACAATGGATATACACAATACCCATACTAGCTGGTTAAAAACCGAGTTTTACTTTAATAATTGCACTTCATCAATGCACACATTATAGTTTATGTCTTTGTATAGCTGGCTTCGAGTTTGCAGGATTATATAAATACGTGAAGAGTCCTGTCATACACGAATCTTTGACACAGGGCAAGACGTAAAGTTGCGGAGTCTTAACAGAAGAGATAAGATCGCCCAAGTTACTGTAGACCTGTGACACATCGCGCTAGGATCTCTCAAATATTTAAGGACCTCGTCCCCTTTCTTGAAGGTCATCAGCTCAAAATCGACCAAGTTCACAATGCCTATACCTTGAAAATCTCCAAAACCCTTCGTCAGAAATAAATTCATAACAGGAAAAAGCCTCGTAGTCACTACTCACTAGCCAACATCCGTTCACTCCCTATTCAGACAACCTCAAAGCTGTACCGATGGCTCGACACAGAGAGAAAACCAACCCAATAGGGCATAAAAAGATCTTTTGGCGGTCAAACAAAGACATAAAGACATTCCTTCGGACCAGCAAGAACATAAAAAATGCCAAAGGCAAGGAAGGTTGTCTCCAAGATATGGACAGGGCCGAGGTGAAAGTGACAATCCCTGCTCCAGTCTCTCGCATGGAGTACTGGCCGAGAAGAAGAAGTCGTGGCTCCTAAAGGATCTCTATCAAGACGGAGCTGGTCGAGCTTAGCACTCGCTCATTACTTTGACGGCAGGAGTGTTCGAGCCATCACGGCGGTGCAAGCCAATAAGACTCTTCAGTCCTTTAAGAGTTTCTGACTATTATGCAGAAACCGAGCCTTCTAATGGAGTGTAAAACTCTCCAACAAATGCACCGGCTATAGAAGAGCGGCTGCCAGGCAATTGAGTACCATGCCAGGCAAAATATTGCCGCTCCTATCGGATTCATTGCGCTTCACGAGTAGAGAACAACTATAATGATGACTCTCCTGCGCAATGATAACTCCCCCCTTCTGGAGCTCATCCACCGAACTGGAGGCATTAACCAAAAAGAACCGGGACTCTCTTCCCTGAAAGGGCAGGCGTTTGCCAAAAGGGGGGAAGGACAATACTGCTAGTTGAGGAGAAACAACAGTACTGAACAAAGCAAAATGCCGAGACCGGATGCACAAGATAGATCGGAGAAGGCCATCAACCGGAAGATTGAAGAACTAGCCAAATCTAAGTACTATATAGGCTATAACGGCTGTAATAGGTTGGAAGCTTATGTATCAAATTTTTTTGATATAATAAATACATTTCTGCTTCATTGAGTTTCGACAATCACCAAAAATGGGGAAATTGATAAGAATCGTGAATTTGAAGAATTCAGATTAAACAGTTTTGGTGATTGAACTAAAACAACTGAGTATACCGGTTAGACATAGGTAAAATTGGATACCAGAAAGAAGTTCAACAGGTGCAACCAGCAATCGGATGAAGACTGCAATCGGAAGATCAGTAAAGACCGGATAGCAGATACCGGATGTGCCACGTGGTCAAAGGTTCAAAATTATTCAAGGCGCGGCAAGTTGAAGACTTCTGACATACATTTAATGAAAGGCTGGAATGAAGAGCCAAGTTGAACTCTAGCCAAGCTCAAAGAGGAATAAAGCAAATGGTACAACCTGAACTGCAACGAAGACCGGGCAGTGCCCATTTCGGGAAAAGAGCATTTAATACACTGCCCACTACAAGGAGCTATCTCACAACGGCTCCCTGCATCAAGCCCAACTATAAAATGAGAGAGACATGACAAATAATATACTTCACCAACTTTAAGCGAAAAATGAGTGTAAAAGGTCTAGCCCTCAAGCGATTATGCAAGTAACATTTAGGTGTTTTCCTCAATGTTCACAGACCGGTTTCGGTTAGAAAGTGAGTCGTTCTCAAGGGACTGCAACAAGCTCTTGAAAGTAGACGGACTGTAAAAAGCTGTCTAAGCGGTGTCTAGGAGTTTGGTTAGCTAAGTATAGCCGTGTGGGTTGTACTGTGTTAGTCTAGCTACAACAGGAGTTGCAAAACTAAGTCTTCTAGTGATACCTTCCTTGCAGGGAAGAAGGGGAAGGAGATTTTTGACTCCGAACTTCCAGAAACAATATGGTGTTCCTTTGCATTCACACACACATCACATCTTCCATCCGGTCTTTGTTCAAAACTGATCGGTCTGCTTCCGCACAAATCACACATGAAAATATCAAGCTACCTGTATCTACCCTAACCGGTTGAGTATCGAAAAAGAGACAATGTTTATTCACCCCCCTCTAAACACATGACCGATCCTAACAAGAATTTGTTGGATAACTTTGATAGGGTTGTTTAAATCTTAATCAGTATTGTATACCGATAGATTTAGTACAACACATTATTAAATATATAGCAATAATTTGGCATCATCATGAATTTCGTCACATAGACAAACATTTAATACAGTCTTAGATAAATATCAGTTACTAATTTTTTTATGTCTATGACTTCTCTGTGCCATATATAGACGAAATACTAATAATAGTTGGGCAAGACTATAGATGTTTATGGATGTTGGTATATGACATCATAATCTAAATCAAACCGAACTCAGAAATCTGATATGGTAAAATAACAGAGGAATATAATTCATAAAATGATAGACATAACATAAAAGACATTGTCTAATATTCCTAAATACATAACAGACGAATAAGTACTTCGAGAATTTTGCAACATCATATAAATTCATTAATAGAGTTTATTAATTAGCTTGCTTTCTTCTTTTGTATGTTCCTTATGCACTTGGGGAAGCATTGTTATGATCCACGCCGTCTTTGGCAGAATGCCGGGTGACGAGAACTTGATTTTTTTCCTGAGATAATGGAGCGTCGACCACCGCTTGTCGGGGAGTAGTAACATGTACTCCATTTTCTCAAACTGGTTAACAAACATCATTAGAAATCAGCAGTGAAATTTAGAAATTCTTTATAGAGGGAAGGAACACTTAGATAAAGAGTACCACAATAATCTATCCACGTGCGAACTTCATCTCTTGGAGTAGGGTAAACTTTTCTTCCATTAAGACGTCAATCTTTCGAAGGTCAGAAACATTTTTATGCAAATCTATGCTAAGTTGACAATAGATTTGTAGGAAAAAGAATAATGTACCTTCTTCTGTGCTTTTTGTACAAATTTTTGTAGCTTATGTCCTCAGGTTGCCTCTCTAAGTCGACAACTCTGTCAACCATTGGTTCCTTTGCAGGTTTTCTGTATTAAACTTAATCTTCTTCCTCAATGGGTTCATCAGAACTGTAAAAAACATCTTCTCTACTGGTCTTGGTGTCGTTAATTTGGGTTTTCGCAGGGTTTTTTCCTGTTTGACCTTTTGCAAGGGAGTTGCAGATTTTGGACGAATTGATTTTCGAATAAGCACTGTAGAGGTCCCTCGACCATGATTTGATGTTGAACCCTAAAGAAATGCCCAAAAGTAACAACGCGGCCGACAATAGAATCTAGGTTATGCACATGGACCCAATCTTATTTTGCTAGTAATTGCAGGAAAAAATCCCTTGATTCTTAGATGACATTGAACCCAACCAACAAAAATTACACCAAAGTTAGTGTGGCAGCATCTAGGGTTTGCGATATTATTTGTGGGCAATTAACTATGGCTGAGTTCTTAGTACGAATCTTAAAAGAGCTAAGATAGTTGCGAACCCAACACTTGAAATAACGCAGGCTGTAAAGACCAGTAAATCGAAGATATTATCGTGCTTACGTCAATGGGAGAGACAACATTGTCTGTGCTCTTTTTCCTTCCCATTTGCTGTTAGTTGTTCCTCAAGTATGCAGATAGTGCATACAAAAACTAAGATTGTAAGTGCGTCCATTAAGACAATGTTAATGATTTAATATTTTTAGTTCAATATTAAGAGTAACTTAATTCAATTGTGTATAAATTTGTGAATTCGATTCATGATAAAAATAATTCTATCCAACTAAGTCAAAGAAAATAAATAAGATTATTTAGTGATCGAAATTTATGTAATACATTACCAATTTCATGATAATTAATATTTGTTTGAAACTTATTAATTTTTATATAAAAATAGTACATTATTAATTTGACTCTCTGTTCCAAGCAAGTAATATGTGGAAAGAACATAATGGACTCTAATTTATATTAGAAATGAAAACATGAGAGTCTGTTTATATGTTCGACTTTTCAGGTTCCAATTTGAAGGAAGAGTTTACGAAAGTTCATTTATGAACGCATTATGTGTAATTAACTGCATCTTATCCCAACAT
This sequence comes from Craterostigma plantagineum, assembly GCA_027422505.1. NCBI lineage: Eukaryota > Viridiplantae > Streptophyta > Magnoliopsida > Lamiales > Linderniaceae > Craterostigma > Craterostigma plantagineum. The sequence continues at coordinate 108,069 of JAPQWV010000984.1, forward strand.
AGTTATTGATGTCTTTAGTCGTGTATGAATATACACTACATGGAATAGTCTTCAGCCCTTTATCATATAATGAGCCTTACAGTGACAAAAGCGAAATAATTGACCTACGATACAGAGAACACAAATGCAGAAGTCATCCCCTGTACCTATGGGTTTGGTCCGGGCTATTTATGGACTGGAGGAAGGAGGAGGACGGTCGTGTTTGTTTTTGGTACGCCGTTCCTGCTTGCTGCTTCCGTCATTCACTTTCTATTTTCACTTTTATTTTTGTTTTGAGGATGCGGGTTGTCCTAATGGGTGGGGTTGGCTGATCCCTGGGTTTGGCTCAACTGGGTTGCTTTGAACCGTGGGGATGTCCTCTAGGTTGTTTGCTCGCAGGTAGGCTTGGAGCACATGATCTGTTTTATCAAGGAGTTGAAGAAGATGTCCCAAAAGCATGGCCTCCTGATCAAATTTGGTTTTTGTCGATATTATTTTGCCGAGCTTTGGGATTTGGTAGCCTTCGGCCTGTGGGCGGCGCTCAATCTCTGGATGGAGGTCAATGAAATGTTGGACGATGATGGAAAGCCCTCGGAGGTATGGAAGCACCTTCTTTGACGATCCGAGTCCTCGTCTTCTTAACTGGTCAAGAAGGTCAGACCAGATTAGTTGGGCGACATCGTAATTTTTGTTGAAGGCGATGCCGTGAAAAATCAGCATAATCTAAAGGTTGCACCGATCCGACCCAGTTTGCTTCGAAGATAAACACTTGTTGACAATGAGGAACAGGGTCCGCCATGGTTGGGGTATGTCTTTGGCTGAGAAGTCAGGGAGATGAATAGACTGTTGTGCGTTTGGTTTGTATCCCATGAAAAGGAAGTTGTGTCGATTAGGTCATCACTAGAGGGATGTGGGTCGTATTGCCGTGAGGTTGGGAGGTTTAGTTGTGAACGAAGGATTGATGGTGTTAGGATAACGATGGTGTTGTCAATATAAGCTGAGAGTTTGTTTGTTTTTGGATTGTCTGTCGTGTTTTGAAGAGTGGCCCAAAATTGTTGTATGTAGACTTCGAGGATGCACTCGGTGATATATAGGGAAATTTTGAAGGGATGGTTTGCTAGGATTTTTTGGATGATAGGATCTGGGCAAGGTGTGTTGTCAAAATCTAACTGCGCGTTGTTTGGTAGTCTTTGTGCCCAGTCTTTAGATGGGAAAACTTCGTCGATCTGTCGCACCATATTGAAAAATGTATAAAGAATAGCACATCATTAGTAAACAGTTACTTAGGTACCCAAGTGTTGCATAACTTAGAAAGAAATTTCTCAGTTTCGGTGAAGGATTAGTTAATTTGTGTATTAATTGAGTCGTGTTGCACGATTGCATATTGGATATGTTACGGGACTTAGAAAAATCTGAGCAATGTTATTTGGATGACAATCGAGCGTGAAGTAGCGATTGGTATTTGGTAGAGTAAGAATCAGGTAGATTTGCGATTTCAAATGAATTCATGCTATGCGATTCAGAGAAATTTGACAAGTTCAAGTGTAGGACGTTCGGTCGAATCTTGAATATTTTGTAAATCGGGTGGTTGTGATTGTATTATAAAATTTGAAATCGGGCAAAGGCAATGCAAAAATTGCACGACTTAGAATCGGGCGAATCGTAAGGTCAAAGTTGGCCAAAGAATCGGGCGATGCCAAGAATTGAATTAGAAAGTAGAATCGGGCGATTGAAAAGGCATGTTCAGTCAAAATCGACGAAATCGGGCGATTGAATCAGAATGTAGAATCGGGCGATTGAAATGCTATTAAACAAGGTAGATCGGGCGATCAAAATTACAACCGGTCAAGATTGACGAAATTGGGCGATTGAATCATGATGCAGAATCGGGCGATTAAAAACATCTTTCAGTCGAATTTGCTGAGTGAAGGGAAATCGGGCGCAAGGAGGTCGAAACTCAAAATCGACAGTAAAATATATTAAATCAAATTCGATCGAAACCAAATCGGGCGAATGAGATTAGGGTTGTTAAAGAACAAATAGGGAAATATCTGTAAAGGCAATTTTCGTCGATTCGAACTGACAAAAGCGAGTAATAAACTAGTTAATACTTGCAGATTCAGTGATTTTTCTTACCGAAGATGAGTGGGGATTTGCAGAAAAACACAAATAGAGGGGATTTGAGCGCAAGATTTACGAAGGCTGTTTGAAATCTAGAAAGCTTTTAAACTGGGAATCGCGAGAAGTTGGGGAAAGTGGTGAGGGATCGGGCGAATTTGTATATATATGATGGAGATGTACTGTAGAAAATCGGTCGATTGTGGAATAGGGCGAATTGCAAAATCGCTGAGAAATATACTTTAGCTATTCGATCGATTTGAAGAATCGGGCGATTTGGAGAATCATCGAGAAATATTTTAAAGAAAGACTTTTGTTCGATCGATTCCAAAATCAGGCGATTCGCCGAGAGACATTAAAATCGGGCGACTTAAATATGAAATATTTTAATAGTTCAAAATTTCTAACTTAAGAATTTTGACCCAAATACCGATTACAGAAAAATTTAAGAGAATCACCCGAAACTGACATATGCGAATTGCTCTACGAATCTATAACACAGAAATCAATAATTAGCCCCACAAAAATAAGTATAAAATCGACAAGTTTTTCAAAAACTGATTTGTGTGAGGCAAAATCTGATAATCGACAAAGAAAGCGCTGCTTTCATTCGCGTTGCTGAACACCCTTAAGTCTGAAATTCGTCTGGATAATTGATTATGTTTGTCGAGATAATAATGATTTTGTTGTTCAATTCATGCCTATAAATAGCCATGACTCGAACAACATCACAATATTAATCAGCAACTTACTCGTCTTGTATAATCTCATACTCAAAATTCTAGCTCACACAGATGAACTGGATGCAGCAGCAAGATCATGAAAATGAGAACGAGGAATATGCAGAGTTAAGGCATAATTTTGAGCGCAATTTGGAAAGGTTGGCCCTCGAGCTTTCGCTTCTTTTGTGCTTGTTCGTTGCTGTAATGGCTATACTGTATTGGGTCCTTATAGGACGTACTAGCTTTTGAGAATGTTTACGTATTGGCATTGTAAAACTGTTTTTCGTATTTGGAGAGCTCTCCCTAATTTAGTGCATATCGTTCAAAAGCTCCCCTAGACGAGAGTAAGACTTGCAAAACTCCCCCTCAACTTAAGCGTATGTTATCAAGCTCCCCTTTAATTTATGTAAAGAAACTCCCCAAGATTAAAGAAAAATGGCTAAGCAAGACACCAAATATGTACATTTTACAAAAGACACCGTGGGGTGAAACTGCCCAAGGTTCGCGATTCAGCATGCCCAACTCATATACAAGATAATGGAATCATGTTTCATTCAAAGTGATACCTAAGATCTATGTGCTTTGTGCGAGAATGGTGAACGGGGTTACAAGTGATAGCAATGACGCTCCTTGAGTCGCTATAGATAGGTATGTTATTGAAATCGAACCCGTAATCCGGTAGTTGTGTTCGCAACCATAGGATTTGAGAGCAGCATCTGGCGGCGGCAACGTACTCTGCCTCTGCAGTGGAGGTGGAAACACCGTTTTGTTTCTTAGATGACCAACTTACTAGTTTGTCACCTAAGAATTGTATGCCTCCAGATGTACTTTTCCTGTCCATCCTACATCCTGCAAAATCTGCATCAGTATAACCAAGTAATTGAAAATTTGAGTTCTTTGGATACCATAGTCCGAGCGTCGGGGTTCCTTTAAAATACTTCATGATTCTTTTCACAGCTAGCATGTGTGACTCCTTTGGATTGGCTTGGAAGCGAGCACAGAAGCATATGGAGAACACGATGTCAGGTTTGTTTCTGTCAAATACATGAGTAATCCAATGATCCCTCGATATGTGGTGGGAGTGACCGACTTTCCATCTGGGTCGAGTCGAGCTTGAAGGAAGGAGACATCGGGGTGTTCTTTGTTGTTGAGTTATCCAAGTTGTACTTTTTGAGTATGTCGTGAATGTATTTTGAATGACTAATGAAGATGCCTTCTGGAAGTTTTTTGACTTGAAGTCCAGGAAAGAAGTTGAATTCTCCCATCATGCTCATCTCGAACTCCGTCTTCATTAGATCACCGAATTCTCTGCACAACCTAGGATTTGGGGACCCAAAAATTATGTCATCGGCGTATATCTGAACAAGGAGAATTCCTGATTTATGTCTTTTGATGAAGAGGGTTGTGTGAATCTTCCCTTTCGTGAACCCTGATTTAATCAAAAAGTCTGAGAGTGCCTCGTACCAAGCGCGTGGGGCTCGTTTAATTCCATAGGGAGCCTTCTCTAGAAAGTACACGTAGTCAGGGTGAGTTTCGCTCACAAAGCCTGCATGTTGCGCCACGTAGACTTATTCTTTCACGACACCATTTAGGAAGGCTGTCTTGACGTCCATTTGGTAAACAGTGAAATTTTTGTGTGCAGCATAAGTGAGAAAGAGTCGGATGGCCTCGATTTGGGCAACGAGGGCAAAGGTTTCATCGTAGTCGATTCCTTCTTACTGATTGTGGCCCTTTGCAACCAATTGAGCCTTATTCCTAATTACCATCCCATCTTCATCTCTCTTGTTCTTGAAAATACATTTTGTTCCTATAATGGTTTTGCTCGGTAGTCTTGGGACTAGTCTCCACACTTTGTGTCGCTCAAATTGATTGATTTCTTCTTGCATAGATTGTATCCAGTCTGGATCTGGTAATGCATCTTGAATCTTACTTGCTCAGAAAACGGGCATACAGATTCTCATTCATTGTTGAGGAGCGGGTGCTTATTCCTTGATTTGGATCTCCGATGATTTGAGATGTTGGTGTTGGGATACCCGGTGTCTCCCGGAGGCGCCACGCCCCCGGGTACGGTTCGGAACAAAAATTTTCCGGGTTCCCCGATTGCCCTCGTTGCTCGGATCAGAATAGTAACACATAGACACGGGCAGGTCGAACCCGAAGAGAATTACCAGTTGAAGCGAGTGGCAGCTCCTCGTCCTTTTCTTTAATGCTGCGTCGATGGTGGTGGATGGCACTAGATCGCCACGAGGACCTCGCAGTGTACCACACAATCAGTTCTCTAAAGATGGCTAGAGAGAACCGAGCCGTCGCGTGGGAGAAAAGTGTGTGCGTTAGTTGTCTGTGTTTTTTGCCTTTAGTAATTTCGAAAATCACTCCTATGGTAATTTCCAAAATCAGTACACGTTGATGATCCTTTTTAAGCCCGACTCTCTAGGTTCGACTCAATCGGCAAGGGAGGAATCCAAGAGTCCGGTAGTTACCTAGCCAATCCCGCAGTACCGGATCGTTACCTGATTCGAGTGCGAATTTCGACCCAGTCTTTATTACAGAACCTCACTATAGATTATCTTACTACGTATAAACCCTTCAGCTGTATCCCGATCGAGTAAGAGCAATGGTCTATGTCAAACTCACTGAACTCGATTATATGATAAAACGAAGACGAGGCAAATTACCAACTACCCTCCATGTCCAACATGAGTTAGTTCAATACCTTGGCCAAGGATTTCATAATTTCCTGTCGCCGTCCACATAGGACACTTATCTTGATTACTTGCGAGACTGTGAATCCGTACTCGGCGGTCTAAGCCCGGCAATCACAAATCGTCATCAAGACCGCATCTGGCCCACTGACCCATGCAACAGCAAATCGGGTAGAGGGGAACCAGTGACAGTCGAGACTTTGAAGTCAACTCCGTCAAAGACCCTTTCGGTCTAAGGTTCACGTAGACTACTACAGTGTTGTCGTCGGTCATCGATACTCCTTGAGTAATAAGCCATGTTCGACCGTACGACCCGTGAGTCAGTGTCCATGAAACGATTCAATCCCTTGATTCGATTCGTATCACAAGTCATGACTACGTTTCCGAGCGGGATATCGGCACACGATAGGTCATCAACAAACAAGCCGTGATCGATTATCCAGCACCCAATTGGAGCCTCAGGCTTACGGACTTTTAATGTTCAAGGTTAAGAGTCCACTGGTGCCTTCTTCTCTCGTGCCCATGGAGAACACTGACTCAACCCGACACATTTGGATTTTCATTTATTACTTTACCAGATGCTAAGTAAATAACTCATATATCAATAAACAAACATTGACTTTCCATAAACACACGAATATATTTTATAACACAAAACGTCGAATGATAAATAAGCTAATGCCCTATACAATCTAATCATCGTATAACATTCGAGGGCATATTCCAACAGTTGGGTGAGCTCTTGTCCATTTCCTTGTGTGAGGAAGTGGTTGAATCGATCCCTCGTCGTTATGTTCCTCACTTGCTTCAGTCTCATCGGTGCTAGAGATCTCAACAGGGGTTTGAGCTTTGTTTCCTGAGTTATCCGAGGGAGAATTTGCTACATCTTCATTGTGAACTAGTTAAGGAGTCGTGGTAACTTGAGGATGGCTACTTAAAGGCATCTCGTCAGTCCCAGTTGAACTGTGTAAAAATGGATCTGATGTGTCACTACTCTCGTTGTTTTGAGGAAGGTCCAATCGTGCACGAGGGCATAGATATATTTGATCAAACATAAGGTCCAGCTCGTCTTCATTAAATGTTTGAGAGGTAGATGGTCTTTCCTTGGGTGGAGAATTATGTTGATCTTCTATCAACACTCTTTTGAGTCCGGATCCTGGACATACCTGTCCAGAAACGATACATGGCGCTTCATCGAATGTCAGGTTTGCACTTTCCATGATGGTTCGCTTTTGTGATAGGTAAACTCTGTATGCCTTGGACTCAACAGAATATCCAATGAATACCCCTTCGACTGCCTTAGGATCAAATTTTCTCCGATCTGCTCTATCATTTATAACGAAGCATTTGCAGCCAAAAACTCGAAGAAATCCGATATTGGGTGTTCATTTGTTGATGAGTTCATATGGAGTCCTCCAAATCGAATGTGAATGCTTGTTCTGTTCTGGGTGAAACAAGCTGTGTTGACTACGAAAGTTTCGACTGTGTTAGCATTGTGCGAACCACTTCAACCAAACTACGATTCCTTCTTTCCACGATTCTGTTGGGGTGTACTAGCTGCTGAGAATTGCTGAGAGATTTCAAGTGATGAGTAGAAGTTTTCAAGCAGTTGATTCTTGAACTCAGTAACGTTGTCAGTTCGGATCATTTGAACGTTGCATTCTAGTGCGTTCTGAGTTTTCTTCACGAAGTCTATGATGAAATCAGGGGTCTCATCTTTTGTCCATCTTGTCCATGTATATCGAGAGAAATCATCCACAATCACCAGAATGTATTTCGTCTGTTGATGATGTGTCCTCTCATGGGTCCACACAAATCCATGTGTAATAGTTCTAGTGGTGTGGGGGTTGAAGCTACGAGATTTGTCTTGTGCGATGCTCTTTTCATTTTTCCCATTTCACAAGCACTGCAGAGGTGTTCCTTATGCTACTTCAAGACTGGTAATCCGCTAACTAGTTTGTCAGTAAGTAGTTTATTCAATGTTTTGAAGTTGAGATGGGAAAGTATTTGATGCCAAAGGTCACTTTGCTGAATTGAGTTCTTTGTCATGAGACACAGTTTGGACGAGGGTTGAGTAGTCTTCAAATTTATGGTATATAGATTTGTCTTCCTTGTTCCAGTTAGAAGCTCTCTACTACCTTCATCAGTAATGCTGCAGCCTTCAGCATGGAAGTGAACTTTTAGTCGTCTGTCGCAAAATTGACCGATGCTGAAGAGATTGTGCCCGATACCCTCAACGTATGAAACTTCCTTGATCATCAGGTTGTCATGGATTAGGTCGTCATGTCTGTTAGGAATATTTTAAAAGTGTCCAAAATATTTATTCTAAGTCTTAATATATCTTTGCAGTGTACTTTATATGTTTTATATTTGTAAGTGTGTTTGTGTTTGTAATGGGTAGGGGCCCAATAAGCTTAAATACCTCTCAAGGTATTTAAGCTTAAACCCTAACACTCATTAATCTAAGTTTCCATTTTTGCAAAAATCTCACGTATTCAACACTAAACCTCTAAAAGCATACCATTCACATTCTACGAAGGTTTAATCAGTTGAAGTGTTCTTGGATAATCTGGAATTACAAGTGGTATCAGAGCAAGCGTGTAGGTGAGGAAACTTCATTCCAAGTTCTTTAACATCGTCAGTGTAAGTTATTGGATTTTTCAACTTTAGTTTAAAAGCTCAGTATCGTGGGTTTAAGTTTTTTTTTCTGAGATAGTTCTGCAACTAAGACGGCTGGTTTTGGTTTCTACATGTTCTGAGAATTTCAGAATCAGTTTCTATCAATTTGTGTCAAACTTCTGGATTTCTGCTGGAGAAACTGAAGAACAGCTTTGTGGTTTAGCCTGATTTTGAGATTGCGAACGACACTTGTGTTGGATTTGAATTCGCCAATTCTAAATTTGCGATTCAGTTTCACGAATTCAAGTTGAGGACCGACCGTGCATTGAAGGAATCAAGTCAACCCGTGGAATATCTCTTCAATTTTTGCGAAACCAAGGTTTACGAATCAAGAAATACACACTGCCTCATTTCGCGAACTCTCTTATAACTTTTTTTGCAAATTCTTGGAAGTTACCAACCAGTAAAGATAGTATTTTGCGAATCCAGTCAAAGAATTTCGCGAACTTCAACTCCGCAGAATTTTGCGAATCCAGTAGAAGAATTGTGCGAATTTCGTTGCCCGCAGAATTTCGCGAATCCAGTCGAAGATCTCTTGCGAACTCCAATCTCCGCAAAATTTGCGCACTCGTTCGAAGAATTTTTGCGAACCTCAACTTCCGGTAGAAATTCGCGGACTTTTTCACACTTTTGCGAATTCATCTCATTCTGCGAATTGGGACAGTTGTACATGTCACTGGACATTTCGCGAATCCTTCATTAGTTTGCGAATCAGTACAATCTTGCGGTTTCCGAACCTTTGTCATTTTGCGAGCTCCATCAACACACATCGCAATCCTCACATTGTGAAATCCACGAATCTGATCAAAATTCCACGAACTAATTTTTCGAGTCAAAGTCAAACTCTAAAGATTTAGACTTTGAACCAATTTCATTTCAAATCAACTTTTCCTCACATTACACGTTAACGATCATATCCAAAACACAAGCAATGGATTCTTTCAGTATGGGAAATGATGTTAGACCTCCCATCGTCCGACATGGAGAATACGCAGTCTGGAAGAGAAGGTTCATCAACTTCATAGAAAGCAAGGACAACTCAGAGAACCTTCTGGAATCTATTTACAATGGACCTACACAGTATTGGACCATAATTCCCGCCACTACTGACACCACTCCTGCAAGAGAGGAACAGAGGATCTTAAAAACTGCTGACCAATGCAGTGATGAAGAAAAACTGCGACTTAAGGCAGACAAAGTGGCGAAATCATACATGATGCAAGCCATTCCCAATGACATTTTGATGCAACTCGAATGTGGTGATAGTGCAAAAGAAATGTGGGATGCTCTTCGAATTATGATGCAGGGGACAGAAGTCAATACAATGGCAAGAATGGCGAACACACTCATCTCTTATGACCGCTTTCATGCTAACAAAGGGGAAACTCTCCAAGAAACCTTCCATCGATTTCTTGTTCTTCTAAACGAGCTAAAGATGATTGGAGTTACAAAAAGTGTAATGGAGATCAATATCAAATTCTTAGGATCACTTCATCCAGAATGGGAGGCTACTGCAATTATGATAAGACAAATGAACGACCTGACCAAAGTTAGCATTCATACATTATTCGACTACCTCAATCAACATTCCAATCATGTGGAGAAATGAAGGGAGGAAATCAAATCAATAGGAAGCGACTCACTTGCTCTTTTGACTGAACGATCATCAAGAAAACAACTCAAGGACAAAGAAATTATCCAGTCATCACAAGTTAAGGAGGGAGAAGACTCTGATTCTGATGACGAATCCAAGGATCTTACGAAACATGGAGACCAGGAAATTACCCTCAAAGATCTTGCTAAGCAACTCGCTCTGGTCTCGAATTTCGTGCAGAAGAAATATTATAAGAAGACTGGTTCATCCTCCAATCGTCAAAGAACTTCCTCCAACTCTAAAGGAAAGACTCAGGATGAGGAAAACAACTCTGAAACTCCTCATCAAGGTGGCAAATGCTTCAACTGCGGTAAGAATGGACACTTTGCCAGAGAGTGCAGAATGCCCAAGAAAAAGGACGTTAACTATTACCGCCGAAAAGTTCAATTAGCTGAACAAAAAGAAAAAGGACTGGTCTTAATGGCAGAAGAGGATCATTGGCTTGAAGATACATCAGACAGCGATAATGAGAACGTAGCACTGATGGCCAAACTAGATGACGAAGAAGATGGAGCTGGAGCTGAAGGAAGCGAGTCAGACAAGGAAACCTCTAACAATTCAGACATAGTGGAGGTAAGTGAAGCAGATTATGATTCCTTACTCAAGATGAAAAATGAATTTTTATCCTTATATAAATCTAACAAATTGGGGAAAAAGAAAATCAAAGAACTAGAAGCTAACTTAGAGAAGAATTTAGTAGTATTAGACAAGTTTAGATATGATTATGCATGTGAGAAGAATCGTGTAATTGTAGCAAATGAAAAAATTGCTAAGCTAGAAATACAAGTGAAAAAATCCGAAGCTAAAGCCAAGGATTTAGAAAAGGAAATGAAATCTCATAGAGATCAGGCAATGGACGCTACAATTAAATATGACTTACTAAGTAAAGAACGGGAAAGACTGTACTCCAAAATAAAAAAATTGGAGGACGTTTTAACCCGACGAGATCAGTCAGAACAAACGATCTTCTTGAACAAACCAGCTAACGTTGATTTCTATAATCCCCATAAAGGACTAGGTTTTGAAAACCCATGTAAGTTAAAACTAGGCATATCAAGTTCACCTTATCTATATGATCTCAAATTCATGCAGACAGGTTGTCTGGCTAATCTCATGCCTTTTGTCAGTGAAAATGAGACATCAACTCACAGTAAAACTCAAACATCATTTAACTACACAGAATTAAATGATAGTTATAAAGAAAGACGTTGTCCAGCAATAACAGAATTTGAGTCAGATATCCCACGTCCAAATGAAGGAGAAACCTCAGGTGTTTCGGAAAATACGGCACCGATGGTTACATATGCAACAGGATATATGCCTGATAGCATAAAGAAAATCAGTGATCTTCACTCCACTATCGAAAGCGAGAGAAAGTCATTTGGTGAAGAAAGGCAAAAACTTCTTCAGGAAATATCTTCACTTAAAGAAAAATTAAGATTACAAACGATTTCATACACTTTAGTTTCGCATGACAAAATTTCCTGCACTAATACATTGAAATTTTCAGGATCCACCAAACCATTGAAGGGGCAAGTATGGGTTAAAAAGGAAGATATCTTGAAGGAGAATAGTGATCTCAATACACCTTTTGTCATTGAGTATTTTCCTCCAAAAACTTTTGTACCTTCTTTATTTCGCCATGTATCAAAAAAATTGTCTTCTAAATCAAAAACAAAGCTTTCCGTGCATGATAATGTCACCAAGCAAACTCACAAAACAATTCCTAAAAACAAAAATACAAAGTCAAAACACGAATCAAAACCAAAAGCTATCAAAGAACCTGTGCACAAATGGGTTCCAAAGCTTCAGACTGCAGGAACTCAAATCCCAACCCTAGAAATAATTAGAGACCCTGTGTCATCCACCAACAAAGGAAAATCTAGGGAGTCTAAACGGACTAATAAACATCATAGAGGTGGACCCATATTTCAATGGGTACCTAAACCCTCTAGTTTTATATTGCAGGCCCTTCATGTGTGGTACTTAGATTCTGGTTGCTCCACACACATGACTGGGACAAAGGAACTGTTGAGCAACTACGTTGATAGACCAGGAGGACTGGTACGCTTTGGTAATAGCAACGGAGCCAGAATCCTAGGATTTGGCGATCTCATATGCAATCGACTCACAATTAAACAAGTCTCGTATGTTGAAGGACTGACACACAACCTCTTATCAATAGGACAGTTCAGTGATTTTGGACTCCAAGTTGTGTTTCTAAAGAAAACTTGCAAAATTCTCAATGCCAATGGTGAAGAACTTCTCACTGGAACTCGCAAGACAAATCTTTACACCATTGATATTAGAACTGTCAAACCAAAGACTGATATAAGCCTAATCTCCAAAGCAACTTCAACTCAAAATGACTTATGGCACCAACGGTTATCTCATCTTAACTTCAAGACCCTGAACAAGCTGTCAACCAACAAATTGGCTATTGGACTCCCACCACTGAAGTACCAAAAAGAGCATATGAACTCTGCTTGTGAGAAAGGTAAAATGAAGAAAGCTTCACATCCTACAAAACACACAGCATCCACTCAACATCCTCTAGAGCTTTTACACATGGATTTGTGTGGCCCGATGCGAACTAAATGCATAGGTGGAAAGCGGTATATGCTGGTTATCGTCGACGACTATTCCCGATATACTTGGGTACGCTTCTTACGAACTAAATCAGAGACAGTCGAACATATTCCAAACCTAATCAGAACAACACAGAACCTACTCCAGCGTAGTGTTAAAATAGTTAGATCGGATAATGGAACAGAATTCAAGAATCAATAGCTCAGTGACTTCTACGAATCCATAGGGATTACTCAACAGTTTTCTGCTATCTACACACCTCAACAAAATGGGGTTGTCGAAAGGCGAAATCGAACACTCGTAGAGGCTGCCCGAACAATGATCATTCAATCATCACTACCTCATTTCCTTTGGGCTGAAGCAATTAATACTGCTTGCTATACGCAGAATCGCACAAACATCCATCTAAGATTTGGTAAGACGCCCTATGAACTCATAAACGGAACATTGCCCAACATTGCCCATTTTCGAATTTTTGGATGCAAGTGCTTTGTCGCCAACGACCGCGAAGACAAGTCCAAGCTTGATCCAAAAGCAACTGAAGGAATCTTTGTAGGCTACTCCGCACAATCTAAGGCGTACAGGATATTTCTCAGAGACAGAAGGATGATCATTGAAAGTATAAATGTCACTTTTGATGAGGAACTCAAACTTTTTACTGGCCATAGCAGTTTGGGACAAGTACCTAGAACACTCCACCTTATTCACTCTCACAAAGAAGAAGGAGAGTGTTCGAAAGATGCCGCTGAACGGAACTCTTCAGAACCAGAATCGGACAAAGATAATTTGAAGCCAGATCAACAAGCAACTGACAACTCTAGACAAAGCAACCCCACATGCTTCACTCAACGAGCTCACGAGGAACTGGATCTGGATTTACTTTTTGAACATATATATATATCTCTCAAAATCAGACAAGACCATCCACCGATCCCTTTCCAAATACTGAATCCAGTCCTAGTTCGTCTACTCATGAGTCAGAACCTATTCCTAATCAGACAATTCCTCCCTCAGATGCAGAAGCCTCGACCCCTACAACTCTGACAACAACGCAGACAGAGGACTCTTCTTCAACTTCAGCCGGCAACACTACCGCGACTACAATCGACTATCCACTAAGTGAGGAAGCGCAAATAGACGAAACGACATTACCCCACGAAAAGAAATGGGTTCGACATCACCCTACAGATCAAATAATAGGAGATCCCAATACAGGAGTAACGACTAGAAGATCACATTCAAATGAATGTAATTTCACCTGTTTCCTGAGCCAAACAGAACCTAAAAGAGTAGTTGACGCACTGCGGGATCCTAACTGCATAGTGGCTATGCAAGAGGAGATTAATCAATTCGAACGTCTCAAAGTCTGGACCTTAGTTCCTCGTCCAAAAGGGAAGACTGTGATCGGAACAAAGTGGGTATTTAAAAACAAAAAGGATGAAGATGGTGTTGTAGTTCGAAACAAAGCCAGGCTCGTTGCCAAGGGATATAATCAACAGGAAGGAATTGATTACGATGAACGTTTGCCCCTGTAGCCAGAATCGAAGCTATTAGGTTATTCCTTGCATATGCAGCACACAAAGACTTTACTGTCTATCAAATGGATGTAAAAACAGCCTTCTTGAACGGAATTCTGAAAGAAGAAGTGTATGTGTGACTGCCAGACGGATTTCTCAATGCTGCTCATCCTGACTTTGTTTACAAACTCGACAAATCACTGTACGGACTTAAATAAGCTCCAAGGGCATGGTATGAGGTGTTATCCGACTTCCTTATCTCCTCAGGTTTCACAAAAGGGAAAATTGACACTACACTGTTCGTGAAGAAAGATGGTGTTGATATCATGCTTGTGCAAATCTACGTGGATGATATCATTTTTGGCTCTACAAACCCTAAACTTTGTGAAGAAATTTGGCATTCTGATGCAATCACAATTTGAAATGAGTATGATGGGAGAAATGTCATTCTTCCTCGGATTACAAATCAAACAACTTCAGGATGGGATTTTTATCAATCAATCAAAATACATCCACGATATTCTCAGAAAATATGGGATCGATAAGAGCAAATCCTCAAGCACACCAATGTCAACCTCATGTTCCCTCGATGCAGACCACTTAGGTGAACCTGTAGATGTTACTCATTACAGAGGAATCATTGGATCACTGCTCTACCTCACTGCCAGTCGACCAGACATCTTATTCTCTACATGCCTCTGTGCTCGATTTCAAGCTAACCCCAAGGAGTCGCATCTTCATGCTGTCAAAAGAATCTTGAAGTATTTGAAAGGAACACCAGACCTTGGACTGTGGTATCCTAAGAACTCAAGTATGAAACTAATAGGGTATTCTGACGCAGATTTTGCAGGATGCAGACTGGACAGGAAAAGCACTTCTGGACACATCCAATTCCTAGGCGATAAACTTGTCTGTTGGGCCTCGAAGAAACAAAATTGTGTGTCAACTTCCACGGCGGAAGCAGAATACGTCGCTGCAGCAAGTTGCTGCTCACAAATTTTGTGGATCAGAACTCAGCTACGGGACTACGGGTTTGATCTAAATAGAATTCCTATTTACTGTGATTCCAAGAGTGCTATCGCAATTACATGTAACCCTGTTCATCACTCACGCACTAAGCACATAGATCTTCGATATCACTTCATAAAGGATCATGTAGAAAGAGGCATAATAGAAATGTACTTTGTCAATACAGAGATTCAACTAGCCGACTTGCTTACAAAAGCATTGGATGAAAAACGCTTCCAATTCTTAGTTGCAAAGTTGGGAATGTTGAACCTCAATTTTTAATTTCGATTATGCCTTCCTACAGTTCACGATTTATCTATTTGCTATGTTTCACTTCTCTCTTATTCTGTGCGTGTTTATTATGATAATTAGTTAATTAGTTTTTTTTAGTTTAACCTTTTAATTTTCAATAATTATTTCTTGTTTCCAATAAGTCGATGTAGCGCCAATACTGATGGCGTTACATCGAGGGGGAGAAATGCTATATCCATGCATCTAGGGGGAGTAAGTGAATTCATCAATGCTATATCCATGCATCGAGGGGGAGTAAGTGAATTCATCAATCATTCAATTCTTAAGATAAGTGAATTCATCAATCATTCAATTCTTAAGATACTCGATAGGCATTGCATCTAGGGGGAGTTTTTCAACAAATACATAAAATTATTCAAAACACGAACAACTCTCTCAAACGCATAAAACATTCATAATACGCAGATAAACTCTTAAAAGCTCGCATGCCCGATTAAGACCCAAAGCAGAATAGCAAATAAAACAACGAATAAGCTCAAAAGAAGGAAAATCTCAATAACCAGCATATCCAAATTATGCTCAAAGTTACGTCTTAACTCTGCCTGTTCCTCGAGCTTCTTCTCTTCTTCCTTCTTCTGCCAATTCATCTGTAAACGAGAAAAATAAGAGATGTGTTAGTTCTTAGATGTAAGGTACTTCAATGAGATTTGAGACATATCTATTTACAAACGCGAAGGAAACTTACGTCATTTATTGTCCCGACATTAAGACGAATTTTTGACTAAGGCGACGATTTTTCTTCTCCAATTAGGATATCGTATCATAAAAATCGATCTTGAAAAACTCATAGATTTGATGATATCCTAGTGATTGATCGAGCCATATTGGTAGTATTTGGGTCAATACTAGATTTCTTGGTATCTTTGGTAAGTTGAAAATCTCGTACACTTACTTTTTCTTCCTAGGCCATTTTGCAAATCAATTAATTAAATTAAGTTCGCATACTTCACATTACAATATTTTTTGCGAACCAAATCTGCAGACCCGCAAAAGTACGCAAACTATACTAGTTTGCGAATCAAAAACTCAAATGGTAAAATCATAACTCGCAAAACTCTTGTGAACAATTCGTGAAATCATAATCCGCAAACTTCGTGATAACTCATGGACATTTTGCGAATTCATTTTATTTCCAAATCTGAAAACCGTAAATTTTTAAATCTCCTTTCTTCTAGTTTGTCAAAGTTTTAAATTTCTGATTTGCGAACTGTTTATTCAAAACTTCACCAAGGGACAATTCGCGAACTCTCAGTGGGCCTCTTTCACAAAAATTTTCGCGGCCCAGTTTTAAACTATTTCCTTTCGGCCCGCGAAATTTTCTTTATCTTCTTCGCGACTTCCCCAAATCAGATTTTACGAACCTTAAAATTCTCAAAAAACTCTCAAACGCGTCGAACTCAAATAGTTTATTGGCTTTTCGTTGCTGTGCTTTCCGTCCACACCCACACGCTCACTGACTTCGTTGAGGTAAGGAAGAAACAGACCTTAAATTTTAATTTTTCGTGTGTTCTCTTTGTTTTTGCAGGGTCGACATCGGAAAAGAACAGGGAGTTCGTTTTTTCAGTGTTTATTATGTTTAATCTTGTGTGCTTTATACGGTTATCGTGAAATAAACTCGTACTTAGTTTAGATGATTATCGTGATAAATGAGTACGAACCGTGTAGACAAGATTTCTCAATGTCGAATTTGAAATCAATGTTCTGCTCAGTTCGTAGGGTTTTTTCTGGGTTTTTATTCTTCAATTTCGTTTGAAATCAATGTTCTGCGAATAGGGTTTTTCTGGATTTTATTCAAAAACTTACGTTTTTGATCTTTCTGTTCGTGATTCGCGAATTGAATATGTGTTTTTTGCGAATTCATTCGTAGAATAAGTTCGCAAAATGAATTCGTACAATGTGTTCGTAAAGTGCTTTTACACTTTTAAATTGACCGATTGACCAACAAAATTTTACGAATCTAAATTCGCGAACTGCCTTCCCAGATGCAATTCGCGAACTAGTGTTTCGCGGGTCGTGTTTAATTTTGTCAATTCGGGAACTGCCGAATTCGCAAATCTTTATTCGCAAAATTTTTTGTTTTTATTTTCCGCACTTCGCGAACTGTCGATTCACACTTCGCCAAATTCTTTCAAAATTCAAAATCGATTCGCGAAATTCCTTTGACAGACTCGCAAAATTCCAAATTCGCAAAATTTGTACCTCGCAAAACTTCCAATGTGCGAACTCGAACTATACTTTACAAATTTGCGAATTGAATCTTCTCAATTTCAAACTAATTCGCAAAACGGACTTAGCGAACAATTTAAAACTTTCTTCACGGACCCGCACATCATCAAGTTCGCTATTCAAATTGCAATTCGCGAACAACTTCAATTTCAAAACTAATTCGCAAAAACATATCTTGAAACTGTTTTGAAAGTCCGTTTCAATTCGCGAAACTCACTTGATCAAAATTTTAAAACTTTACATTCGTGAAAAACACTTTAAAAAAAAAACAAAATTTTTGGGCCGAACAGTTCTTCGTTATTTAAACAAATTTTTTTAAATACTCCATTCACAATTCGTTTTCTTTCTGAAGCAGTTTCGACAGAATGACTACTCCAGCAGATCTCGTCTACTCTACCTCCAAATGGATTGTGATCAAGGACAACAACTTTCAAATCGACTTGAATACTTTCAAGTGTAAGGAAGAGATCATACCATCCATCCTGAGAAACCACCATCTGGGATACGCCTTCTCTGCATCAGTTCCCGTACCTACAGTGTATCTCCAACAGTTCTGGGGAACGATGACTACCAAAATTTCGCCAGACAACACCACCTACTATGAAGACAAAATCGCAAACGAGACTGTCAGAATTACAAAGGATTTCATACGACAAATTCTTCGGCTGCCAATTCAACCAGAATATGAAGAAGAGGCATCCGAGAACGAGATAATCGCAGATATGTTGAAAATGGGTTACTACAGCTCACTCGAGGATGTTTCCCGTTTTCAACAATCTATGATTCCTCAACCATGGCGAACCCTCTTCGCAATTGTCAACAAATGTTTTTCACCAAAGCACTCCGGATGGGACCGATGCAACATCACGATTATCCGAATCTTTCACGAGATCGTCTTCAGGAGAGGATACGACTATGCCAAGCTTATAGGAATGGACCTGGACGATCAGCTTCATCAGAGATCAAAATCCAAATCGAAGAAGACACAGAATCTACCCTATCCCCGGTGGTTTTCACTGATGATCCACCACTTTATGACTACAACACCGGGGATACCACCACGACCGCAAGAAGAGAACTACACCCCACCCAAACTCAAATTTCTTCAAAAGGGAAAAACGGATGAGAAATATTCACGAAAACCGATGCCCATACCACGCGCTACCTTACTACTAGCCAACCCAGAAGACAATGAAAAATACTGCAAAGATTACAACATTCCACACCCCATGACTCAGGCCAACCCACCCGAGTCTAACCCAGGTGTTAGTGAGACTGAGAGAGTAGAAACGAGAGAGAGAGAGAACAAACAAGTGAGATACTGAGAGAAACCACAGAACCCGAATTTGTTCCACACGCACCACAGACTACATCTCAAGAAATAATCCCTGACCAACAACCACCATCCTCTGAACAAACCCTACCTGAAAATCTCTCGAGGAACAACCACATGCCGAACGACTCGAACAACCACTAATAGATGTTCCCGAGACAACCACAACTGCACTAGCTCAGTCAGAAAAGGCCGGGTCACCCACTAGGATAGAAAACACCGACATTGACCCACCGGTGCACGAGCAACTCGAACCCGACCATTCGCTTGTCTCCCAACAGGCAAGTGTCTCAAAATCCTCAGAACCCCCCTTTTCACATTCGCCTCGGCTTCTGTGTCCATTCCACAACAAATCATAACTATTCCCACGACACAGCCCGAGTCTCTGCCTGATCCTCAGGCGGCAACGTCCATAGAAGAGCCTCAGATCAAGGCCCTTCGAGGATTGGACGGAAGTCTCACCGATGATGATGACCTCAGCAGCTCATCATCAGAGAGCCACCGACCAGAACCTAGTTCTGGACGGGTGCTAACGAGACGCCTTGGCGATCTCGGTGACAGTTCCACCCAAGCCCGTCACACTGACGTGGCCACAACGACCCGAGCACCATCTCCAAAAGATGTGTCGCAAGGAGAGGTCGGAAGACCCGTGGAAACTGAAGTCCATCCGACTTCGGTTGACAAGGGCCATCGTACAGAACCTAGTTCTGAACGTGTGATAACGGCAAATCCTAGAGATGCCGGTGCACCAACCCCAACTCCCGTAACTGTGACGACGGCCTATCTGGAAAATCATCTTTTTGAGTTCTTTGAATCCGTGACCTTACCACGGGTTCGGGGACTCATTAAGGATGCCATGCAATCAGCCTCCACGGACAAAGGAAAGGCACCCATGGTAGACCAACCGTCACAGCCTCGCCTCATCTCACTACCACCACCACGAGTACCGCCTGAACCCAGTCCATACAGCATGCCTCTACTTGAGCTCTTCGACGTAGGTATCTCTCGCATTATTACCCTCGACAAACAGCGGACTCCGGAAGAAGAAGATTTCTACAAAAAGCTGATTAAGGGTGGAATCATACATAACCCAACCACATGTCGTCAAGAAGGCTCAAGTCAGAAGCGTCGTCATGACGATACTGAGGATCAGGATCGTCCTGAGGGGGAGAAGAGACCAAGAATCATTCTCGGCGGACGAGGACGCGGTGTTCAAACTCGTGGAGGAGGTTCTTCCCGACAATCCAACCCACCACCAAAGTCCTCTAGGGGCAGACAAACTACGCCAGGGCTGAACCAGACAATTTCCCTTGGCGAAGCAGAGTCTGGCTCTCTGAGGATCTCCACCCAATCAGTCCAAACAACCACAAACCCTCGTCCAAATGATCCTCAAGGCTACATCGACAGATACATCTTAGAAGAGGAATGGCTGACGAGAACAGAGACAGAAGAAGAATCCCGCCTTAGAATTGAAAGGGTTCGCGAAATTTTGAAGGCGGCGGCAGCAGACCTCTGTTTCATTGAGCGAGAGGAAGAGGAGCAAGGAGAAAATCCTGAGGCAGATCTTCTAGAGCTTCCAGAACTCCTTCGACATCAAGTGCCCGAGGAACCGACGCCGGGCTACGAGTTCATAGAAACACGTTGGAGGAACGCGAAGATCAAGGCACCTTTTCTTGAGGATATCTATCCAAAGATCTGGCGTAAGGAGGAAGAAATTAAGGGAGTCAACGAGCTGAATCTTCGAGGCCTAATGCACCTAAAAGGGACGGCTAGGGGACTTAGTCATCAGATTATGCTCTGGGAAGGCTTAGCCCAGCGAGGTATGACTAGAGATCAGTACAGAAAATACCTCAGAGACCAAACAGCCATCTGTGATGTCAAGGATGTCGAATGGGCGGTAGGAAGATATGTGGGCCCTGTCTTTGTGATTGATCGATATGACAGGAAAGTCGAAAGATATACAGAAGCAGATCTTCCCTACTTCCCACTGGGCGAACTCAACAAGCTTTACAGTATTTATCGCAACAAGTTCACCCTTGACACTCACACAAAAAGAGATGGTTACAGAGCTATCAAAGAGTGCATGCTGAGACAGACAAGTACTTTGCATCACATGACTTCCAAATGGCATTGGAAAACAATATGAGCAAAGTCAACCTAACTTGTCCGCTTAACAGATATAAGGATCTCGACAAGTATGGAGAGGGATACATCTTTCTTGAACCATCTCCTGGGGTCACTTACCTTCAAGCTCATAAACAGAAATTACAAGTATTCCTTCTTTCAGATGCCTCCAAATTTTCAGATGGAACATTGAAGATTATCCTTAACCAACTTGTGACAAAGAAGAAGACAGTTTCTGAAGAGGACAAATTAGAAGGCACGGAGCTAGAAGAAAAGGAAGTCCTACGGAAACTCGTTGAAAAGATCAGATATCGAATTGTTCTTCAGAATGACATCAGACAGTTCGAGCACGCCCTAGGATTCAGGAAGACCTACTTGGCCCACAGGGAACCTCCACCTCCTCCTCGCTCAAAGAAAAAGAAGAAGTGAAGACTTAGAAAATAGGCTCATATGTACTTTGGACACTTAGGGGAGAATGTTAGGAATATTTAAAAGTGTCCAAAATATTTATTCTAAGTCTTAATATATCTTTGCAGTGTACTTTATATGTTTTATATTTGTAAGTGTGTTTGTGTTTGTAATGGGCTTGTTAGGGGCCCAATAAGCTTAAATACCTCTCAAGGTATTTAAGCTTAAACCCTAACACTCATTAATCTAAGTTTCCATTTTTGCAAAAATCTCACGTATTCAACACTAAACCTCTAAAAGCATACCATTCACATTCTACGAAGGTTTAATCAGTTGAAGTGTTCTTGGATAATCTGGAATTACAATGTCCTAAGATAGGGGCCGCGTGATTGTTCCCAAAGCGCATGTTTCCACCAAAGCATTCGGTGTAGTTGCTCAATAGCTCTTTTCTTCCAGTCATGTGTGTGGAGCAACCAGAACCAAGTATCTGCACATGACGGATCTGCAAGATGAATTAATGGGACTTAGGTACCCATTTAAGGATGGGTCCTCTCTTATTAGTTTTAAAGTCTACGTATGCTTCTCTTACGGGTCTACTTCTAAGGTCATCACTAGATTTATCTATGAATACAGATGATTGTTTAGGAACCCAGATCTTCCTAATTCCTAGGGGATGACAGAGATTTGTCCATGCTTTAAGTTCTTGTTTTGCAACCCATATGCTACGCATTCCTATAACTTTAGTTTTTGCTTCAGTTTTATGGGATTTGTTTTGTCAACATTTCCTTTTCTTTTGGCATATGTGTATCCTGACTTAAGGGAAGGTCGTGATGTTCCCTTTGTTGTCCTGGCATTTGCTGAATTATATTGAGCATTGACAAGAGCATCGTCATGGCTGGAATAGAAGTTACGATACTTAGTAGTTGTTATAGGCTTAAGAATAATAGATGGAGGTTCAACAAAACAATTCTTAGCACACACTTGAAACCTATTACAAAAATCAGAACTAGACACTTTGAAATTAACGGGCTCCTTCTTTCTAAGGGAATAAACGACATCGTTCTTTGGTAGGCTATCTCCTGCGGCTTTCTTCTTCCCTGTCTTACTTAGAAAATTTCCTGAGAGTACATGTAATGATGAGTTAGTAAGCTTGAATTTGCTAGATGCAATCTGATCTCTTGTGATCTAGTTTTGGTTGGGATTTTTGTTTGAGAGTTGACAAGAGAGGTTTGTAGAGAGGCTGAGACCGTAGTGGTGTCTATTTGTTCTTCCAGTGAGGTAATTATGCTTAACAATACTTCATTCTCTATCTGAAAGATTATTTTTTCTGACTCTAGAGTTGAGGCTGTAGCTCTACTAGTGTCGACTAGTTTTTCAAGTGAGGAAATTATGCTAAGTAGTATTTCACTTCCTACTTGGAATGTTATCCTTTCTGTCTCTAGATTTGACCGCAAGTTATAAATTTCTCTTATTATTGCTGATATTTCGACGTCTACTGCTTTAGGGGAGGGCGTATAAATAGGTAAATAGTCATCCGACAAATGTATTTCCCTTGTCTTGTAACTATCTTTCAGCGTATCAGACTAGGTATATTTAATCCTAGGAAACTTATGTCATAAAGAGGTAGAGGTTTCTTCACAACTGGGATAGAATCTGGAACGAAGCCTAATCCTTCACGTGGATCATAAAATTCTATGTCTCTAGGCTTATTCAATAAGGTTGTTCTATCTGTTTGTCTTCTTTTGGTAAGTAGGTCCTCTAGTTTCTTAATTCTAGCATATAATTTTACACACTCTTTGCTTAAGAGTTCGAATTCACATGCTTTAGTAACTCGCTCGTCTTCGCTCGTTGTCCATTTGGCCTTTACTCGCTGACCTGGGTTTTCAATCCTTCTATTTCCAAGTCACGACTATCGATTTTCGACTGTGTTACTTCCAGCACGCAACCTGAATTGCTATTATCTCGTAATTGCTTAAGTAGACATGCATAATTGTTATCAAAAAACGAGTTTGCAAGTTATTGAATTTTGATTCAGATTTAGTTAAGTAGGCTCTCGAGTCAGCTAAGCTAGTTTCTAATCTATTTACTTCTTCACGTGTTGTTTCAAGATCTGCTAATGTATTAGCTAATTTTACTTCTGTTGACCTGAAATATTTTAGTTTATTTTGAAGTATTATATATTTTTCTTGAAGTTCAGAGAGCAATCTTGGGTTAAAAGATTCTACCTCCTTCCCTGAAGACAGCTCCTTATCCTCATCACCAGCATTTGCTTCCAGATCCTTCTAGGGTCGGGGAAAAATACCGAATTACCGAAATACCGTCCTTATCGTATCGAATCGTATCGAAAATATCGGAAATTTTGGTATACCGAAGTTTTTGGTAAGGTATGATACCGTACCGAAAATTTTCGGTACGGTAATGGTATGACTTTTTAAAAATAGGTATACCGATTATACCGAAATACTAAAATTTTTAATATATTTTATATATATATACACACATACATATATTATATGATTTAAAATATAAAATGAAAAATTAAGGATCTTCATAAACTTATTTAGCCCATAAATTATTAACTTATACACAACTTTCTAAGATTAGGCCCACCATATTATACTTATGTAACTCAAGTAACGTTTAATTATTGCCTTTTTAATGTGTTTTTTTCAGGATTTTGAAATCGTGAAGATGCAATGCAATTACTTTTTGTTAATATTCACTAATTTTTTAAATATAGCCGCTTCGTTCTAATTAATCTATATATAAAGTTGTATTTCTGGTTAAGTAAAGTTTTTTGTCTTACTAAGGATATTGGCTAAAATATGCAAATTATTTAAGGTTAAAAAATCTTTTTATTTTGAAAATTTTGGTATTAATAATCTATGTTATTGGGGCCTAAGAAGTTTGAATTGATTAAAAATTCCAAAACAACGAATTAACGAGTTACGAGACAAGCATGGTAAAACCCTTGGTATAGAAGATATGATATCGATACCATACCGAAATTTTGGTATGATACCGTATCGAAATTTAAGGTATACCGAAATTTTGGTATGGTATTGGTATATTTTTTTGGATATCGAAATTTCGGTACGGTATCACAGTTTTGGTACGGTATACCGTACCGAACCACCACTAGATCCTTTTGCTCAGAATCGCCTTCCTCCACTAGGGCCATTAGGGCTACATTTTCTGGCTGACTTTCATATGTGTCGTCTAGCCACTGATCCTGCTTAGCATCAAAGCAACTACAGATTTCTTCTGCTTGAGCAATTGAAGTTTTCTAGTGTAGTACTCCTCATAGTTCTTCTTGGGAAGGTAGCAGTCTCTAGCAAAGTGCCCATGCTTTCCACAAATGAAGCAGTTGCTAGGCTCAGAGTCATTCCTAGTGTCGGACTGTTGAAGAGGTTTTGGTGGCTGTTTGGATCTTAACGTGACCCTTTGTCGACTGGCGGATGATGATGACTTCTTGAAGTACTGTTTTGCCATTATTTTTGTTACGTAAGCCACATGCTTCTCAAAGTCTTTGAATTCGGGGTCTGATTCTGATCCAGAGACTTCACTATCTACTGGACTGAAAGACTTTGCAGATTTATTCTTTCCAATCTTTGCGCTTCTCTTGAGAGTGGTACCTGTTACTAGGGCGATGGGGTCTATCATTGCCTTACCCTTCTGATCTCCAATTGCTTCATGAACATCATCATTGTGCTGCTCAAGACTTTCGTAAACGATGTGAATATCAATCTGATCAAGGTCCTTGTTAAGTCTGAAGTGTGTGGTGACTCTCTTCCACTGGATGTAGTGATGTGAGGAATTTGACATTGAGTTCCATATTCGTTTTTATGATGCTTATCTTCCTCAGTTCATTCAAGAGGACCATGAATCTGTTGTATGTCTCACCAATTTGCTCATCAGGCTTTGCCTTCGAGGAGTCATATGCAGCAAGAGTATTGGCTTTATTAGCTCTGAGTCCACTCTCTGTTGCTTGCATTAATTTTGCTACTTCATCCCACATTGCTTTATCGGTTGGAAAGCTATCAACTTGTATCAATATGTCATTCGGTAAAACTTGTATCAAATAGTTCTTTGCCGGAAGGTTTGCTTTAGCTCGTTTCTTTTCTGCATCATTGTATTGTGAAGGCAATTTGAGCATTGTGCCTCCTTCAACTGTTGGGGTGACTGTATCAACACCACGAACTATAACCCAAAATTGTGCTGGTCCTTTCTCAAGAGATTGGGATGATGTCCTCGTCATTGTCCTTTATCTCAATAAAGTTGGGAAATCTGATTCTCCAAACTCTGAAGTCACCACGTCTTAGAACTGGTACATGAATGTCGCTTCCCATAGCTACGGAGTCCATTTGTTGTTTGGTAGTGATCGTTACGTGGATGTGATCTGCAAAGTGAAATGTTAGTTTTGAACAATTATAGTCAAGTTTGTAAACAATATATATATATGTGTGTGTGTGTGTGTGTGTGTATTTAAGTTCCGGTCTCGAGTTTAAAATGATTAAAATCAGTCGATTTTAATTCTAATTCAGGTTCGCGCGACTTTAGTTAAATAGGCCGACAATCGGAGGACTTAAGTTTAAATTTGATCGGACGAATCTAATACTAAAATCGGTCCAATAAGCTTGATTCGGGTGACTTTATTTCAAATGAAGAATCGGGCAATTTGATGGAGTTAAGACCTAGAGATCTAAATCAGGCAATATACTATTCAAATAAGATTGAAGCAATTGGGTGATTGAGAAATTGAGCGACTGTAGCAAATCGGGCGATTTTGTGAAATCGAACGATTTTTCTCTTATAGGATTGGAAGTCGGGCGATTTAGTCTTAGACACTGAAATTCGCTGAGGCTTTGATTGGGCGATTCCCTGCAAAATCGAGATGTTTCAGTCGAATCCTTCAAATTGCAAAGAACTATGAGATAGGTCTACCGAAAGTGAAGAACAGCCCAAAAAAATTTCAGACTCGATTTTCGGCTCAAATCTAATTCAAACTTGACTGAAATCGATGCGAACAAAAACACTCATTGACGATTATCTCACCAAAAGGCAGTTAAAAACGATTTAAACATCCAAGAGCACATGAAAAATCGAAAATGGATTTTGAGCAAGTGTTCTTTCAAATTTTGTTGGAAACGAACGAAGCTGGATTCAAATCGTTGAGATCGATCCACGTTTGGCTCTGATACCACTTGTTACCAAACAAGGATCAAAAGATTATTAGAAAGATTAGAAGTGTATGAAGCACCTTGAGTGTGTGTTTGTGCGTGTGTTTCACGAGAGCTGCTTCAAACAAATTTCTTTCGATTAACCCTAACAAGGGTAATTGTGGCTTTATATACCACAAGTAATTGGTATATTAAAGCCAAATACCAAACTTTACAAAATACAAATTGTCTCCCCAAACTACTACAACTCATTAATAACAACATATAAACCCAAGACTTAAATAAATAGAGGACACTATAATTAATTCCTAACAAATAGCATTAACCTCAACGAAGTTCCCACCCATGGCAAATAGACGACAAATATTAACAGATTCAAGCCTAGAGGGAGTAAGAATCTTGTTGAACTCTCAATGCGCAACACCAAGTTGTTCTTACAAAATTACGACAAAAATATACTGAGTGCTTATTTTCTTTAGTGTTTTCTGGGTGGGAGGGGTTTAGAGGAGCGGCATTGCAAATTTAATTCAGTAATAAGATGAAAACATTGGGCCAATCGTTATCAGATAACCCAATATGTTGAAATCAATAAATTTGTGGGCCGATCATTTGAACCTTTATTCTGAAGTCTTTATCGGTTTAAAAAATTAGCAGATTTCAATGTCACTATATGTGCTTATAAAGACTTATGATAGGAAGTTACTACGCGATAGATACATAATTTAGAATTTAATAGTTGAGTTTACTTTAGTTTTAGCATTAGCGTTTATTACTAACATACCTGTACTTGTACTCCATTATGCGCTATAATAGATTGTATGACTATTTGATTTGACAATGTCATTGAACAATTTGTGATATAAAATTGACTATTATTAAATAGCTATATCGTGCATTATATATTGTATGATTCTTCCGTGCCTTGTACACTTCTTCCGCATTATGAAAGATTGTAAAGTAGTAAGACTAAAATTATTCATACAGTTGTATAAAATGAAAATCGTTACTGATTTTTTGGTTCTCAATGTTACTTCTCTTGTAAGTAGTATTAAATCTGTCATTATGGCCAAGAATATATGGCAATGAGAGCAACCATACATTATTCGGTCGTATGTTTTTCAGTTGTATATTCTGGAAAGTGTGAACTTTTCCAATTCAACGTCACGTGTAAATATTTGTCAATAGTGCAAATTAAATTATTCTATTGAATGTTAATAGTGCAACGTTTGATATTTCTTTGCGAAAGGAAGTCCGTCAAATAATAAAAAGTAGATGTATAATAATATCGAAAGGAAGATAACACCACAAATAAATGTAAACTGCAAACTCAACTACTCATATCCATATGTTGCAGGTAAGAGCAACTGCGAGATATTTTCTGAAATCTTCTATTTGATTTTTTGTAATTCTGTAGACAGAATCATCCGAGAACATCAAGGCTAGCGCTGAACGCAAGACGTGTACACCACATTCACTACTATTGCAAAATATTAGAGGAATCAGCCAATTAATGGTATGTAAATTGTGTATGTATGTGTGTATATATATATATATATATATATATATATATTTGTATGTATCAAATGAAAATTGGCGTCTTACGTTGTAGCTTGGCAGGGGTATTTTCATCTCTGGTAATGGTGAACTCAGTACGCCCATTTGTCAAACCAAGATGGTCAAGTAGAAATTGCATGGTATGCAATGTCCTACCAAATGCCTGGTTGAAAAATCTCAATATCCATATCGCATGTTTTGTCTGAATCATGCACAGTAACACTCCCTGCTCTGTAGTCTACTATTACAAGAACCCAATGACATTGATTAACGTTTACTGGGACAATGATGATATCGGATGCATTCGATGGCGTTGCAGGCCAGTCAAGTACGGTTCCTTCAGCATAAGGCTTGACTACAGAAAGGTCGCATTCACCTTCCAATCTTTATTCTGCTGTACTGTAAATACCCGATTGAATGTAGTATTCATAAATGCAATGGAAGGCATGCGATGCTTGTTTTTCTTTAGAGTTCAATAAACCCGCGTAGGCATTCATCTATATGCTACAAAGAAACCAATTTTTTCAAGTATAAGATGCAAAATATGATTCAACAATATAAGATGACATACCTCATCAAGCAGCCATGCAGCATTTTTCATTAGCGTTGCAAGAAACTGTTTTCCATGTTGTGTACGCAAAGATCCAGTTACGTACACATCTGGACTCATGTTATGATCACAGATACATGTGGAATGCATCAAACCTCTGTGCAGCACTTTGTGCATAGTCATCGATCTTTCTGTTGACGCAGCCGATCATTTGAGTTATTGAATTTGCAATTCTGCAAAACTTCTCTGTAAATAATTTCGTATTTCATTCACCATATTCAATTTAAAAAAAAAAAAACAGGTATAATTATTTCTTTCAAATTATCGTGAGATTAAATACCCAAAGGTAAGTTGAAGGGGTGCATAGAACTTAATCCGATGGGTCAAGCTGAAGGGGTGTGATCTGGATCGTAGGATTCAGATCAGACGGTCCAGATTGAATTCGGTCAAAGGGCTGGTCAAAGGGTAATAGTTGTGACTATTCACAGAGTAGCCCTGCCCAAAAGTTATACCCCTTCGCATATTCACCCCAGAACTCCTCAGAACCTATAAATAGACCCCTGATGAAACAATTACTGAATGAATTAATGAACGACTGGAAGTTAAACAGTTGTCCTTTCATTTCGTTGTTATTATAAACGAATTCATATGTATTTAAGTAATTTAATAGTTATTATGGATAGAATTATAAGAATTCAACACTTTTTGTTTCAATTACTGTGCATTTATTACGTACACAATCATATACTGTTAGGATACTTAATTGGTTGTGTCAATAGTTTAAGTCTTGGGATTAATTATGTAATTATCTTTAGCTTGGACTTTGGACCAGATTGTAATTATTTTATTTTTTAGTGATTGGGCCTTAATATACCTAGGGTTAATGTGGTATATAGGTTTTACCAACTCACTTTGAAAGGTAATCAAAGATTAAAAAGCTAAATCTCGTTTTCACACACTACACACACTTGAAGGTGAGAAACTCTCCCTTTTACATTCCATCTAGCTTCTTTGATTCCTTGTTTGGTGCATTTCGGGACCAACAAGTGGTATCAGAGCGAACGTGGATCGATCTGCATTGATTTGAATCCAGTTTCGTTCGATTCCGAGAAAGATCAAAGGTGTTTTGAGCAAAATACTAGTTTCGGCATTTTGGTTTCGTTTTGGGGTTTTATGTGTTGTTTTTGTGTTTAAAACCTTGCCCCAGATCGATCCTAGGCCTAAAATGTTTTTAGAACACTTTTGGATCAGTTTTAACGAGTTTTGAGCAAGATTTAAGCGAAAGTTTTCCAGAAAAAGTCATTTCGGCCATTCTCTGTTTTTGGTCGATTTGATCCTTTTTTTGTTGTTTTTAGCTCACAAATCGGTCGATTATGTGTTTAGGGAAGAATTTCTGAAGTTTAGGATCAAGTTTGAGCGATTTTGGTTGAGATTTGAGCAAGAACGAGGCGATTTTCTGGCAAAACGCATGAAGGCAATGGAACAGTACGATGATGTTCTTGGCCGCGAAAGTTTTTGCTGAATCGTTAAAACCGCGAAAATTTCTTGTCCGCGAAATTTTATTCCGAGAATTTTTGGAACCGCGAAACTTTCACTTACACTGCATTTTTTTTCGCAACTATCTACCTTTAAAATCCGAGAAATTTCATATCCAAGAAAGTTCATTCCGCGATTTTCTCTAAGCTGCGAAGTTTTTTTTAACTTGCAAAATTCTTTAACTTGCGAAATTATTTCTTGCGAAGCCTTAAAATTCTTATGTCCGCGAAATCTCTCAATGCGAAATTATTATAACGTGCGAAATTTTCGTGCAAAGTTTTAAAACTATTATACCCGCGAAAATTTTTGATAAATATGTAATTATCATAAAAGAATTCATATGTAATTATTTAATAAATATGTAATTATTTAATAAATATGTATACATATGTAATTATCATAAAAGAATTCATATGTAATTATTTAATAAATATGTATACATGAAATTTTAAGAGTCAGACGTAGTTGTATCTTTGAATAATGGTGATATAAACGTTACGCAAACAACCGGTGCAAGACCACCGTTTTGGCAACTTCATATTATGTAATTTTATCAGCAGGTAATCTAATATTCCATAAATAATAACCTTTATTAACAATTAAAATACATACAAAATGCATGACTTAACTTTTAAATGATCTTTAATTGTCAATAATCATATAGTCGAAATTGAGCAAATAATTGAACTTTAACAACGTAGTTAAGTAATACAACTTATGCATTTTAGTCACATTCATCTTTGGAATGTACGCCGATTCATGAACATAGGTTTCTATAATTGTCTGTCGGATAAAAATAAAATACAATATTCAGTAGTGCGTTTTCAGTGGTCAATTTTAAAGAATAGCAACATTTACATTTTTGTAAGAGTTTTCTAAAATACATTCTCAGTCATGTAATGTTGGTACCAATTTCTTATTGACCTTTAACAACGTAATTAAGTAATACAACTTATGCATTTTAGTCACATTCATCTTTGGAATGTACGCCGATTCATGAACATAGGTTTCTATAATTGTCTGTCGGATAAAATAAATACAATATTCAGTAGTGCGTTTTCAGTGGTCAATTTTAAAGAATAGCAACATTTACATTTTTGTAAGAGTTTTCTAAAATACATTCTCAGTCATGTAATGTTGGTACCAATTTCTTATTGACTATTATTGTCGTATATATTGATCATATTATATGATAAATAACCTTAGAATTTAATGATGACGGTGTAATAGAGAGCTCAACATAGTTAGTAGAAAAACCAAAACAACACTACTATAAGACAACAGACACAAAATTTATTTCCAAACGCAATTACTTGGACTGGTCTATTTTTCCTTCTTGATTTTCTTGCATCTCATAGACGGAACAGCATCGGGGTCACCATGTTTACTCTTCTTAAACGTTGCTAAAACAGTATCGTCATCATCTATATTAGTTTCTGTTGTATTGACATCTTTTGCAGCACGCGAGTCTTCATAACATTTTTTTGAACAGAGTCCTTTGGTTTTTCAATACAATCCTCCAATCCATCTGAAAGAACGCCTTCGACCGTGGATACCCTATCTGACAGGGTCTGTGAAATCTGAACAGAACTGATCGATACCTGTATTTAAAAAGAAACATAATTAACCACCATTAATACATTCGTAAATATTATGTTTGATTTTTACCTCAGTTGACTTTTGCTGTTCGGACACGTCCTTAACATCGTGAATTTCCAACATACGGGTAACCATCAATTTTTATATGAACTTTGAAAATCAAATGGCTTGATCCTCACAAGAAAAGTTAAACGACTTCCCAACTAACGAACGAATGCAATCAGGAAGCTCTTCATCTCCAATATCTTCATCATCAATTACAGTCTTCTACGACAATTGCAAAACATATGATAATAATTCTATTATCAAAATATTTTTAAAAATAGGTACTCACCATTGTGTTCTTCAGCTCTCCTGCTGTTGCATTTGTATACTTCTTAGCTGGCCCGTCAAATATAACAAAGGTACCCGATTCAGACCCATCATCAACAGTCACCTCAATACGAAAACTATGAAATGAAAAGGCAGTAAATAGCTACACATGAATTACTTCGCCGGATAGTTGTTGGTTTTGGAGGAAAATCAATAAAACCAAAGTGTTGTTTCAGAGTGGATATCAACTGAATAGATGGATGGGGACGAAGACTGGTATCTACACCACTAACTCGGGGTATAGATGGCCGACGGGGGCTGAAACTCGTTGGAGTTTCTGTTCTGTAATTTGGAACAGGTTGAATGTGCCTAAGCACAGTTTCATCTCATGGTTAGTCCTATGGAGGAAGCTTCTTACGCTTGACAGACTAAGCTCGTGGAACACCTCTGAGGTAAATCCTCAATGTAGAATGTTTTATAGTGAGGATGAATCGATCCAACACCTCTTCTTTGAGTGTGCGTTTAGCCAACAAGTAATGGGAATCCTATCAAGGTGGATGAAGTCACGGCCTGGGCCTGTACAGCTTTCTGCTTGGAGCTATTGGGTCCAGTCCCTCACTCGTAGAAAAGTGCTAAATTCAAGATTGAGGCGGCTTGTTACGTGGCTGCCATCTATCAAATGTGGAAGGAAAGGAATCGAACGATTCATGCTATGGAAGGTCATGGGGGGCAGCCGTCAGATGTAGCCCAAGCGGCATATCAAGACGTTCGATGGAGGGTTCCATTCTACTGCAAGTCTTTGAAATCTACTAAAGACAAGACGTTTCTTGATTTTTTCTGTCATATGCCCTTGTCGTAGTTAGTGAGATGCTGATTGTTCTAGCTTCTATGTCCGGATAAAGTCTGATGTAATGAGTTGGTGTTAAAAACTTGGTGGTGGTAATGAGTTTTTCCTTACCAAAAAAAAGAAATACTTCACCGGATGCTAGATGTTGATATATTATAGTGCACAATACCGCAAAACTCCCAAAGCATTTATATTGTCGAATTTGTTGCAAATTAGTGTGCTCTCAGACTTTCTCAACTTGGATGAACATTTCGAGCAAGAAATATAACTCCAACCACTTCGGTTAATTACATCAATTGTCCTTGCTTCACATGAAAAATCACGTTCGTGACGAACAAAGAATGTTAAAGCCATGGAATGACGTCATGTGATATCGTATAAATATATGAATACAACCTGTTCAACATCCGAACATAGTATAGCGTATATATCTGAAAGATTGCTTTACTTGTCTGACATTGATAACCGATTGCGTTTATTCATCCTATAAAAAATAAACATAAACAATTAAATCAGTATAAAATTTACCAAATTACACAATACATAAATCAATTGTACACATGAATAAACGAATTCTTACTGTTTGCGGAACTCCAAAACCAGTGGACTATCCCCACTAATATAAAGAGCACTTGCAGAGGTTGTATTCATATATAAACCACCTGCTTAAATAATACGATTACAATATTTGTTGAGTAAAAAACAGTATTTATTACGTACAAAACACCTCATCCGTGGATTAATATTTGTCACAATAATCTCAATAGCGTCCCCCAAAGTTCTTTTCAACCTCTTATAAAACTCGCGCACCTTCTCATCTCAAGCTTAATTGTTGCACGTAGCCACTATAAATAAAAACATTGCCCTATCATGATAATGCACAAAGAAGACTATAAACGAGAATAATCAGAACGTTGAAACAAAAACATACCCATCCAGAATTATATTCACCATAGTTCGTGATTACCATTATCCTCTTGCTCAGTGGATGAAACCAGTGCAATGACATCTAATCCAATGGTAAAAAAATATATTTATGAACCAAAAATATCTCCACATCAAAACATAAGGAATACATAAACATTCTATAGAGACAGAGATGCAAACCCTGTAAATAATACGCATACGCATACTGGCGTTTGATTCCAAGTATTCAGAAGAATGAAACTGAAATTTCTCTTTTCTGATCATAAGATCATGGCTAACACTTTGAGACATAGTTGTACGGTTACTGTAACGTATCATATAACGATGCTCTGTTATACGATCTGTTTGCGGAGAATTGACAATATCAAAGTTTGATATTGAAAAAATACAGCCCTCTTCAAGGAGTCGCTCAAAATTTTCCACCAGCATACTATTAACTGTAGCTCGCATGAGAGTATCCTATAACAAAACAAAAACGTTAGATAAGGTAAACAAAATTGAATATAAAGAAAAATTTAATACATCTTCATCCAGTAACATTAAGCCAACTAACATCAGCTCTCTATCTTTTCTAAAATTAGTAGCTCTCCAGGACTGCAGCAGCCGAACAATTATTGTAGTGTTTCACATTTTAGCGGTTAAAGAATTAAGTACGGAATTATCATTCGGCAGAACCATGATGAAATGAAACTTACACACGTAGAAATGAAACGAATTATTGTCAGAATTAAAAGACAAACCTTTGAACTACAATAATATAAGATCCAGAATTTATTTAAATGAAACGGGTATAGAACATGTATGAGTCACGAATTAAGGAACATTTATTTCTACAACGTTTTATTGAATATATTTTCAAATTCCATAAACAATCTCTTATCTATCATTAATGATTCTATTAAGAAATTTGTAAATAAAACCATATAGTACAAAAATTAAATGATACATAAACTGATATTTCGAGAACATGAACTACTCTTAGTTGACAATATAGGTATGTGGCCCAAATTTATCAAATAATCATATAATGATATTTCGAAAAATAAACAACCCTTACTTGTCAATATAGTTAAATCATCCAAATTAACAATACATTATTCAGCCGTCTGTTTTTCAGTCATGTAAATATTTGTCAATAGTGTAAATTTAAATGTCGTAGTTTATTGCAGTCGATTAACATGTCATCAGGTAGACTAGCTATAGCATATCAAATGATAATATGAAACGAATTATTGTCAGAATTAAAAGACAAACCTTTGAACTACAATAAGATTTTCAGCAGTAGTGTATTCTCATCCGTTTCCAAACCTTGGGTATAGCTATGTTATCTTAATACGTTTAATGCTATTATAGTAATTTTAGTAAATCAATATGTTGATAATGCGAAATGATTCATTGTTAGAATTAAAAGCCAAGAATTAAAAGCTAAACCTTTGAGCTACAATAAGATAAGATTCAGGGAATGTATTTGAAACGGGTATAGAGCATGTATGAGTCACGAATTGAGGAACACTTTTTTCTACAACGTTTATTCCATTAACGATCTCTTATGTATTTGATTAATAATGATATTCAGAAATTTGCGAATAAAAACGTGTCATTGCAATACACTAATGATACATATAATGATATTTCAAAAAATGAACAACCCTTGTCAATATAGTTATATGATCCAAATTAACTATACATTATTCAGTCGTCAGTTTTCCAGTCGTGTAAATATTTGTCAATAGTATAAATTTAAATGTCATAGTGTATTGCAATCGCTCATCAAATTAATAAGAATATATGCCAACTCTATCATTTAGGATTCAATTTTAACGTATTGTTATGCACGACTGAAAAGGGTCCTCGAAGAATATATAACAACTCTCAATGCTATATACGTGACGAACTTATTGCAGATAAAATTGCCCAAAGTTTTATCGTCCATGTATTTTTTTTAACAAATCGAAGAACACTGAACCCTTTGAAGAACAATACATTATTCAGTCGTATGTATAGTTACAGAAACCTTAACAACGTGAACTCTAAGCTGGATCATATAAACAACACTGAACACTCAAGGAGATACTTTAAGATCTCAAATTCTTATACATCTCAAATAGATACTCTTTACACCCGTAGGAAGCTGCGCGACTGTAAAACTGAAATCTGAGTGATGTAAAACTTCACAACTAATGCGTAAACACATATCAAACAAATGATTATGTAAAACTTCACAACTAATGCGTAAACACATATCAAACAAATCAAGAAGATGCATACGTTATTGTCGTATAATTCCAATAGATACTCTTTCACCCGCAAAAATTTGCACCACCATACGCACGGAAAGATAACTGCACGACTGTGTAATTACAAAACACCAACGAATCATATAATGATATGTCGAAACATTAAGAACACCGAACCCTAAGCTATATCATATAAACAACACTGTACCCTCAAGAAGATTTACACAAATGTATTGCAGATAACCTAAGATCTCAAATTCTAACGTCTCCAATAGATACTCTTTACACCCGTACGAAGCTGCGCGAGTGTAAAATAACCTTAAATAGTGCAATGATAAACAAAATGAAAAACAAATACAAACAAACCTGAAATCTAAAACATAAATGCGCACCTGTTGCACCTACGACGATAAACAAATACAAACAAACACATCGACGACAACAAACCTAAAATCTAAAAGACAAATGCACCTGTTGCACATTCAAAACAACCTTATAGATACTCTTCAACCGTAAAAACCACCATACGCAACGGAAAGATTACTGAACGACTATATCATTAGAAAACATCAATGATACATATAATGATATTTCGAAACCTTAACAACACTGATCCCTAAGCTAATCATATAAACAACACTGAAATGCGTACCTGCACCACATTCAAAACAACCTTATAGATATTCGTTCAACCGCAAAAACCTGCACGACCATACACAACGGAAAGATAACTGCATGTTATTTCAACAACAAACACATACAAACAAATACAAAAAAACCTGAAAATATGAAAGATAGATGTGCACCTGTTGCACATGCGACGATAAACAAATACAAACAAACAGAGCAACGATAAACAAACCGAAAATCTGAAAGATAGATACGTACCTGATGCACAAGCAAAACAACCTCAAGAACACGAACCGTAAGCCAGAGCTGGAAACTTAAATAACATTTTCATTGGACGTGACTCTTGGTCTTTTGTCCATCGATATTGAATGTGACTTGCTATTTTGTCCTTTGATATTCCAATGTCCATAGGATGAAATTAAAATGAATAAAAAATGAATGATGCCACCCATGTAATTTCACTCAAACATAGACCTAAAACGGTCATTATTTACCCATGTAATTTCACTCAACCATAGAACTAAAACGGCCATTATTTTTACAACTTTTATAATACCATAAAAACCCTCAATACTTGATGAGGTGTCACATATCAGTCGCCTATAAGGGGGTGTCAATTTGTAAATAAAGCCTCATATAAGCCTACGTTGGAAGTCCATATCGAACTTTTATATATACTAGATGAGGATTGCCGCACGTCGTGCGGCTATTAGGAGGTTGTAGCCCGGAGTATGAATCCTACGAAAATATAAATACGTATAGGTAAGTGTGTAACATATGTATATAGGAATTTAATACATACCTGGGTTTGGGCTGGCGTGGAGGACCTGGGGAGTGCCGCGTGGTTTCTCCAATACTTAACCAACGAGCAAGATGACAAAGAAGACAAGCACAAACCAAGGCAAGGCTCATTTAGCTAATTTAAGGCTCAAGGATGTTGTTGGTCCCGATTTTCACCCAAACGAACAACTTCGGACGGATTAAACACGCCTAAAGATCGAGATTTAGGTTAGGGCGTGGGGGCTTGGTGGTGTTCTTGAGGAGGCTCTCTCACTCTAACATATGTTTATTTGATCTACACACACAAGCACACCTAACTATGTGTTAGGGTTTTCCTATTTATACCACAAGTTGGTATATAATAGGTGGGCTTCTTGTGAAGGCCCATTACATGAATAACTAAGAACTAACCCAACTAAGAGCTAGCCCAAAGTTTAATAAAGCTAACCAACAAAGATAATATAATGAAATTGGACACTACAAAATATTTCCTAACAATCTCCCCCTTAGTGTTCAATCTTCAATTCAGTGCGGGATATCTTTGTTGGGCGTATTGGAGGAATCTCGAGTCCTAACAAACTCCCCCTACAAGGGATATCTCCTCTTCTTGCGGAGGCATTGATGGCTCGGCTAGGACTCACTTGTTAAGATTCTCCAATCTTCTTCTTCTTGGCGCCGGATTTGTCGTCTTCGAATGGAAGTTGTCTGGTTCAGCCTCGAAGATGACTCGTCTTGCTCCAGAAGAAGGTAGGCGTGGGGCGTAAAAAATGTGCCAAGGCTCCATTGAAATGTGACTTTCAAGAGCAGAGAGCCCGGTCTTCAGAGTGGTCAGCGCAGTGGTGGCGGAATGTGGTGGATGAGATGTGCCATGGCTCATTCGAGTGTTCCATTATGAACATAATAGCCTGACACATAAGAATGTGCGCGGAGGTAGTGGAAGCCTCCGGCGGGGCGTAGTTGGTGGAGGTGGTGGAGTAGGTGTTGTGAGAGGTGGCATAGGTGGTGTGAGTGGAGGTGGATGATGGTTGCTGCTGATGCTGATGTACGATCTTCAACTCAGTTCTTCTCCTTTACTCCCCCTTGAGATGATCTCCGTCTTTGGGATCGTCACGTCGTCTGTGGGACGAGTCTGCCTCTGGCGTTGATGGTGGTGATGGTGATGTAGTGTGGCGTTGAGTGAGGCAATCAAGTGGGATTCTCAGGAGTAACAGCAATTGGTGTTCCTCCGGGTTCAGTTTTGAACACTGGAGAGACGGAGCAGCATGTGGTGGCGTAGGCGTAGGCGGGTGGAGTGGTGTCGGTGATGGGACCTTTTCCTTCATAGATCTTCGTTGAGCGCGGCATGGAATGTGTAAGTTCCTCGCTGATTGCTATGAGTCGGGGCTCCATCACGAACGGGGTAACTAACCAGACGGGGGTCACAGAGACGCTCCGTCGTCACAACATCGAAACATGTGTCCGATGTGCCGCCTGTTTGCACAGGACAAAAGGAACCGGAGAGCCACAAAGGCTTTCCGTTCGCACGGACGATGAGACAAGCTCGTACCCGTGGCCCATCGACAGTTGTGGTGAGGGTGGCTGTCTTGGGTCTTCCGCTCTCGGTCACAAGGACGTCATCAAGCGTTCGGGCAAGTTCATGAAGAACCTGCGGTGCGTAAAGAGTGTTTGTGTCCTAGAAAGTGGAAAATTTCGGTGGGTGAGGACACTAGACTCTATGTGGGTGGAAGAGGTGCAGTGAGAGGCGGAGCACTGCATGTTCAACATCAACCGTCTCCAAGTGGGGCGGTGATGGCTAACGTGGTTCCTCTTGTGCGAATGAAACAACTATCTGCGAAAGGATAGCTGAGTGGTTGGGAGGGGTTAATTGCGCGGTTGGACCAGATGCCGCGACTTCTACTCGGGAACGAACGAGTCGTCTCTTGTACCTATGGGCGAGGTCCGGGTTGTGGTGAGATATGACAGAGGAGTGCGATCATGTTGTCGTTGGTTCGCAACTCCTGCAAGCGACTTACGTCATCCTCCCGAGATCGTTGATTTGATCTTTGCGTGGAGGAGGATGTCGCGCGACCTAGAGCTAGTCCAGAGAGGCTAGGGTAGGCTCGTTCCTGGGTTAGGATCAGGGGGTTTTCACTGATCCATGGGAACTATGGTGGCGTGGCGTGATCGCGTTGAAAGGCGACCACGAGTGATGTCGACGAGGGTGGCCCAAAACTGTTGATCAGACACTTCTGAGACTCGTCAGGTGGTGGTGGTGAGGGCGTAAAGAGGATCACGGTGGCTTAGGACGTCTCCATGTAGCGCACCATGGTGGAATGGATGGCAGTGGGTGGACGGTGGAGTCTGGTACATGAGATCCACATCGCCTAAGCATCGAGATTGGATGGCGCGCCCACTGATGGTTGGTTGAACTTTTGTCAACCCTTCTTTTGTAGGTTCGGGTTTCTGCACGGATTTGTACAGAATCATGATGATTGCTCGCTTCTCTGACATCCCTTCATGCACGTGGAGCAAACCCGTGTAAACGTGCACGATGGGGTTGGTTGCTCGCAGTGCTACCGGTCATGAATGTGGAGCAACCCATGTACCATTCATGCCGGAGTGTGGTTGCTTACTTCGTGTACCAGTCATGTATGTGGAGCAACACCGGGTACCATACATGGCTGGGTGAAAATTAGCTGCCCTCGTCGCATACCAGTCATGAGTGTGGAGCAGCTTTCTTAGTACCTACTCATGCTGGGAGGTGAAATTGGCATTTGAAATTTCGGCTCCGAAAAGTTGGGGGTGACCTAAACTTTTTCCTACAATGTGCCAATCCGTCTAGGTCGATTTTTGGGTACGGTGATCGTTGCCTGCGTTTTGGATTTGCTTCAAAATTTTACAAAAAA
>JAPQWV010000985.1:0-2500 GCA_027422505.1 Craterostigma plantagineum
TTTCCACATTCATCTGTAATTTAAAGAACATAAAATTTTCAAACAAAAGATATGGTAAAGAAGATCCAAGAATGGATAGTCCACAGGGGAAAAATACATTAGTTCCTTGAAAACATCTCTAACCAGATCATCATAATGCTACTATGACTGAAAACTGAGGTAAACAAATATGAAATACCATCTCGATCGGATTATCGAGATAAGAGCCTAATGTACGTTGGATTTAGTTTCTCTTTCTAAATCCAACGTACATTAATATGCTTCATGAGCAGAATATCTCTAGCCTCTTACCATGTCCAAGAAGATGTGCCAGGTGATCTTCAGCTTTCTTCAAATAATCTTCTTTAGTGAGGGTAATGTCCAAGACAAATCAAGGACATGAATGACCTTAGCTGCCTCTAACCAGTAAAGTTTTTGCCTGCTTTCCAGATTGGAGCTCCTACCTCTGTGTCACGCTTGACCACAGTGCCTTTCTTGACCTCACCAAACAATTCAAGGACCCAACTCTCAAGAATATCAAGACTCTCTTGCAAAATAGTATACAATAGTTAATCTTGAAATTTCAAAATAACTAATAAAATACTAACTTTCCTCACTAATTTCATCTCATGGACATCATATAAAAAGAAGCTAAAATTACTTTTATTCAGTCAGTAACTCCGAAATTACATGTTTCAACTACTTGATTTCTGTTGAGATCATACGGAAAATTGGCTAGAGAAAGCGAACATGACTATCCAGTCAGGAGTTTATGAGCAGTGCTTGATGAAACTCATTTATCGACTAAGTTACCCAAATGGTCCTCTCACAAATACATAAAAGGTATGGAGGGTCCAAATTTCATTGACTTACATAATTAAACAAAGACCAACATCACTAAGCTTTCTTGAAGTTCTCCAGCAATCAGAATTTCATCCAAGATATAATATGCTTGCAGTAATGTTGGAGGGCATGGAGTTTTAGAAAAATACACAACAATAAATAAAGAAATCAATGACTCAGTTCTGGTTAACAAACATCCTTTTCCTACTAAACTATCTAAGTTTGGTTTATTGCAGCCCAAAAAATTGAATAGGAGAATATTTTCAAGTATATATCTTTTCAAGGTAATCACATATTCTATTCATGAAAAGACAATCTGCATCAACCTAATCGGTTTAAGAGAGATAGAATACAGGCCCTGAATCTGAGCTTGTGGAAATTGAATATCAAATCGAGCTCACATACCTGAAAAGGAGATAAAGTCAGCAACAACCTAAGGTAATACAAACATAAAAAATTAACAATTCAATCTCAGGCCTCACACTTCCAAAGTAGCGGTCAACTATCTCCACAAAGTGGTGAATAATTTCGAGGATCTCCAATTCATTATCATCCTGGTCGATGCACATACAGAAGTAAAGGCTAGCGTATCTGTACAAAAGAAAAACCGTTGCGGAGAACACTTGAATTCTAATTAGATCTATCGAATAAAATAGTTAAGAGGCAAAAACTGGTACCTTCTGTAAACAACTTTATATCCCCTCCATGAAACAAAATTACACAGCTTGGGACCTCGTGTAAGAATTAAACCACTAAGCTCCCAGACAATCTATGCATACAAAAAGGAGTAAGAGCTCTACGTACCTTCTTCTCGTTCTCGTTGTTGATGGGTGTGCGTATGGGTCATTTCCGATGGTGATCTGTCATATGCCGCAGGTATGAAGCGCCGCACTGCAGTGCACCGATCGTTCGCCAGCACGCGATCCTTAGGCGTTGGTCGCAAGCATGATTTTGCCTAGTTAGAATTTTTGGCAGCTGTAAGCTAATTTAGGGTTGCTTTGGGGTGAAAAAGAGAATTCTTCTACATAACATTCATCAGCTGAGGTACTAATCGAGGGAGATAACCAGACTCTTGAATACTAATCGAGGAAGATGAGCAGACCAGGCTCACGTTGAACTTTGAGACTAACGTAATGGGAGAGCAAGAGACTA
Organism: Craterostigma plantagineum; assembly: GCA_027422505.1. Taxonomy (NCBI): domain Eukaryota; kingdom Viridiplantae; phylum Streptophyta; class Magnoliopsida; order Lamiales; family Linderniaceae; genus Craterostigma; species Craterostigma plantagineum. The sequence goes on from JAPQWV010000985.1 coordinate 1,975, forward strand.
TCATCGGCATTTGAAATGTCCCTTTCTCTGTGCTTTGAGTGCGTGTATCGGTGTGTCTCTCTAAAAAGAAAAGAAAAGAAAATACCAAGAGTCTCGAATAGATTAATTTGCAAGTCTGTTCATCTTCCGATAGCTGAATCAAATAACTCTACGGAACATATACGACTGCTCATCTTACGAATTTACAATGAACATAGACATAACCAACCACAGTCCGCCACGTCAGCTTTGCCAGAAAATCAACATCCAAATACATTTCATTTAGATCAAAAAAATTACAGAAATAATAAAAAATAATCAGAGTATTGCCACGTGTCATCACAATAGGGTCCCTATCCTACTTTTATATTATATAGATTACAATGAACATAGACATAACCAACCACAGTCCGCCACGTCAGCTTTGCCAGAAAATCAACAGCCAAATACATTTCATTTAGACCAAAAAAATTACAGAAATAATAAAAAATAATCAGAGTATTGCCATGTGTCATCACAATAGGGTCCCTATCCTACTTTTATATTA